>PVKU01006760.1:0-98038 GCA_004027475.1 Anoura caudifer
GGAGGGACGGGATGGGAGTAGAAAACAGAAAACTGTGTAAGAACAACAATTAAAATAAAATTTAATTAAAAAAAGAAAATTCAAATACAAAAAAAATAATAATAATAATTATTCCACTCCAGGAACAGTAGAAAAGTAAGGTGTAATATAGGTTAAAAGGTAAGAGAAGACATATTGAGAACTATAAACACACAAAAATAAATGGAACCAGGATAACATAAATGGCTCTTTTAATGCTGAATATAATTGGTTGCCAATCTGTTTTACCAAGAAAGTAATAATAAATTTGTAAATAACTTTTTTAATAAACACAAAAAATCTGAGATTCAAATTAGATAATTCATTTTAATCTACTTTGAAAAATTTACAAGAGAATTTTGAGTACTTTTATTGCCTATCTTACTAACCACTTATGTGCTGAGAACAGGTAAAAAATCATTAAAGTTTTCAGCACACTAATAAATTTAGCACTGTTCTGGTTGTTAAAAGAATGGAGTGAGGGTTGAAATATTTTGGCACTTTTATAGTCTTTGTTTCATATTTCTGAAATATATTTATTTTAATAAGAAGTATCTGCCTTACTACATGCAAGGAAAAATAAAGATTAAACAAAGGATTTCATTTTTTAAAGAAGTTTGCCAATCCCTGCCAATAAAAAAGAAGAAAAGGAGGAAAAGGAGACACCTAGAAAAATTATTTATGTTTTAGATTCCCTGTCACAGAGCGCTTTTTTCTGTGCTATTAAGGTTATTTCTCTCAAAGAATAAATCTGCTTTAAACCTTTGGAGGTATCGCACTTCATAAAGGACAAAGATCCCAATTCCTTAGCATGGTTCATAAAATCCCGTAACACCCCCTGCCCGCTTCAAACACATGACAAGCACCCATGACATGACATGGCATGAAACAGATCAGTGTGCCATGCTGGTAGTAAATGCAACATTTTGTAAAGTTTGTATTTCACACACATATATGTACACATGTATTTGTGTACTGAGTTCACGATGCAACACAGACTTCATTCGATAGGTTAATAGTCAAAAAAGCCTGAAGGCCACTACACTAAAACTCTATGAATTAGATCTCAGATCTATGCACATCTCTAAACACCACGTCACAAAACCTCTTACCTGGGCCTTCGCTGCAGCCCCACCCCGGTCTTCTTGCTTGCCCCTTGACTACCTACCAAGGTGCTTGCACATAGTGGCCAACTCTGAAAAACCCTGTTCTGAAGCCCTTTGGGGATTCCTGCTGTTTTGGAAATCAAATCCAGGCTTCTTACTACAGCCATAGACTTAACCATGGCCTGAAGCCTGCCTGCCTGCCCCACTCCCGTACAACATTCCAATCATGCTGCCTGAGACTCGTTCAGCTTTTCCCATCGCAAAGCATTTGTAGATATCATCCTCTTGAATACGAGGTCAAACTGGACTTCAGTCAATGTTGTGACTTAGTATATTGAGGATATACCTGATATTCCCAGTGCCCACACACCCAGCCCCAGCATCATACACACACACACACGCCTTGCCTCACCAACTCCACTCCATCCTTTACATTTTACTTTAATGTCACTTCCTCCAAGTATCTTCCCTGACACCCTAGACAAAATCAGAGACCTCTGTATTTTCAGCATTCTTTTTTTATCCCTCACAACACGTATCTCAATTGTAATTAGCAATATATGTGACTCACAGTAACTGCCCCCTTCTACCTACCCCAGAATCCACAGGTGTCCTGTCCAACACTGTGTCCACAGCAACCCCCTGGCCCACAGCAGGTGCCCAGGAAACATTCACTGAATGACTAGGTCCACAAACTTCACCCTCCAGTCTGCGAATCTCAAGCCACAAATTTCAAAGTCCCATTTCCACAGCTAGAAGCTATACTCACTCACTATGGCCTAACCAGATGTGGAAGTTCCAGCCGTTCTCAAGAAATCCTGGCAACAGGTATTTTTGTCTGATCTGAAAAACCTGAACCCAGACAGAATTGGAAAATACTTGGCACACTTGGCTCCTGAAAGCCAGCCCCAGTGGGAGTGGGCACGCTTTCAAGACAAGCGTGCACCCTGCTCCACAAGAGGAGTGGGATCCAAGTTCTGTAGCCGGGATGAGTGAAACCCCATTTTTTTTCAGATTCTCACTTGTCATAAACATTCTTGGTGTCATTCTACCCACAAGCTTCTAATATGCTGGGGCATGTACACTTCATCTTCTAATGCAGAATGACAATTAGTCACTCGCTGGCTCTTAAAGGACCAACCATGAAATGTTCCTCAGCATTTATTTAAGCTTCCTTCATTCTGTGTGTCTGAGTCACAAAAAAAGCAGTGATAACTGCTTCGAGTTCAAAAATGATTTGCTAATCCAGAAAAAAAACGTCAGGATCAGAGGAATGAAGATAAGCCATGAGTTCAAACTGCTGACGCTGGCTAGTGGGCCCCTGTACTATTCTGTTTTTGTGTGTGTTTGAAATGTTCCATGTGGACACTGAAAAATTATTTGACGAGCATTTAGTGACTCATATCAATATTCATCCATATGTTTGTTCCCAATAATAAGCATTTGTTATTAAAATCAGCAAATGAAGGCGTATATAGAGGCTGATTTTAGCACAGCAAACAATAATTGTATGACCCTATCTCCAACTTAATTATAGCTCTACTAAAATAACATTAAACTGTGAATGAATTTCTAATTGGTACACATAAAAAGTTAAATTCTATTTAAAACAAGTTTTAAATAACTAAAAACATGAACCCAAATACAGAGCTTGGCATTCAATATGTATTTACTAAATGAAAGACCAGCTGAGGCAACTTTCCCAATTAAACTACAACTATTTTTAGCTTAAGCAAAGAGAAAAAAAGATTAATAATGCCAAAAAAGACTAATAATCTTTTTTTAAAGATTAAAAAAAGATGAATAATATCTTGGTTCTGATATCATTCTCCAATAAAAGGAAAAAGGATTCCTTGGAGAAATGGCCAATTCTAGGGTTGGGGCAGGGAATATACAAAATGAGCCTGGAGCATCTGTCTTGCAGAGACAGAATGTAATAAAGTGGCATTAAAATGTATATGTTTTAAATGCAGGCATGTCAAAGGCACATAGGAGCCAACCTGAAAAAGTTTCCAACAGCCAAAGCTGAAACAATTTGAATAAACAAATGATGTAGCACCGGATTATAACCCAAAATATAAAATAAATATCTGTGAGTCCGATCATATAAATTTGTGATTAAATGACTAAATAAATTAGGCCACTCCCATACAGAATTCCAAATAATTTCCAAATAATAATCCAAAATAATGTAGATATTCCCCCCTCAAGAAGGTGGAGCTTAACTCTTCACTCTTGAGTATGGGCTGAGCTTACCAACTTGCTTCCAAAGAAAAGAGTATGAAAAGAGAAGGGGGAAAACTTCACAGTGCAAAAACTAGACAGACACAATCTCAGCCAGATGGTCAAGGTCAACACCAACACTGGTAAGTCATGTACCCTGTTTATGTGATGAGAATGGCACTTTATCTCTGAGGTTTTCCTTGTAAAAACCCATAACCCAATCTCATCCAGAGAAAAACATCAGACAAACCCAAAATGAGAGCCATTCTACAAAATACCTGCCTGGTACTTTTCAGAACTGTCAAGGGCAGTAGCTTGGGTGTCTGAGAAACTCTCACAGATTAGAGACAGCCAAGGAGACATGGTAACCAAGTGTGATGAGTTGCTCTGGATGGGAGCCCGCATATAGAAATGAACCACAGGGGCCCCCTGTAATCTGGCCCCTAGTTTGTTTACTCCTTTATAGCAGGTGGTAAAGCTTATTGAAACAAAAGTCAAAATTCCACCTATCCTATTATTTTAAACATAGCCCAAAATCAGCATATTTTTAGCCATTTAGAACCTGCTTGCTTTGCATAATGCCCCCCAAACTGCACCTGACATCTGCTAGTCATAGATTAGATAAACTCTGTAACTATAAAGACCCAAGCCCCTGCTGCCTTCCAGAGTTCTCAGACCCAGAGACCTTCTATTGGGCTGCTGAGCAACACCACTAGACACATAGGCCCATGTCCAGTCCCCTGTCCCCCTGAGAGTTTCTCTGTCCTCCTCACTTCTTAGAAGTGACCCTGTACCATAGCCTCTGCATGGTTGTGACCAATGTACCATACTAACTTAGGATGTTAGCAATAGAAAAACCTCGGCGAGGAGTATACAGACACTCTCTGTAGTATTTTTGCAGATTTTCTATGAATCTAAAACTATTTGAAAATGAAAAATCTATTTAAATTGAAAGAATGATGAGAAGGAGAGGCAGGACTTTGGTAATAGCTGTGTGACACAGCATATCCTCTCACCCAACAAAACAATCACTCAACTGTTGAAAATTATAAAAGAAACAGCTAACATCTCTGGAAAAGAGAAATAATTACAAAATAATATGTACTAAATCTGAATAATAATAGTGAGATTCTGTGGCATCTGGTCCATGACCTGCCCAGCTCTAAGTAACAGAAGGTCTACTGCAGATGGTGCAGCCAAGAAGAAGGAGGTCCCATATCCCCTAGCTCCCAGTCTAAAGCTACAATTCCGCTCAAGGAGGGACAAGCCCCAGAGTCTTCATCTGTCCTTCCTGCCCCACCTCTCACCAGTTCCACGTTGAAGAAACTAAGGTACAGATGAGAGACTGGGGATTCCTTCCCCAGCACAGATCCCATTTATCAGATGAGGGCTCTCAAAAGCTTGACAGGGGACAAGAATACTGGGGCTTCGATCACCTCCCTCCAACCCAGATGGCTTGTACAATGAAGGCTATGTGCATGGAGAGGAAAACTAAAGAGACCAGGGACTACCCTTCTTTCTCCTCATGCACAGAGTGGAGGTGTCACTCTGGGAGATGTGAACTTCTGTCCCCACCCTTACCTTGGTGCAGTGGTGAACAGATTCTGCCCAGGGGAAGAAAGGCCATCAGAATTGGCAAGCCAAAATTTATGCCCAAGAGAACTAATATTATCTGGAACAAAGTATGTAGAAAATCATGCCTAAGGAAATTGTTGAAAATAATGAGGAACTTGGTGGCAATCAATTAAGAGGGGACTAGTAGTTCCATGAAACCTGTAGCAATACACAAAATGGCACACCAGTCTTAAGTTTAACAGAGAGAGAATTAGAGAAAGGGACAATCAAGAACGGCCCTCCTGGAATCATATTCATCCCTGAGAACCCAGCAGCCTGGCACATGTGTTAGTCAACACCCAATGGGAGCAATCAGAGCTGGATAAGGAGCAGATTTAAATGCACTGTCCCATATGAACCCATCATCAGCAAAGGGCCTTACTGGTTCTAGGGGTTTAAGTATAACCTCTGAACAAACACTGACTAAACGATAAACTACAATGACCCTAGGAAGCTGGGCTTAAAACTGCACTCATCCCTGCTGTTCTGGAAGACTACACACATGCCCAGGGCTGCATCCTCCCAGGAGGGCCCAGAGAGGAAACATCCCATATACCAGTCTCCAGCACAGGACAAAATTGTAAATCCTCTGAACTATAAAAGTAGTCTCCAAGTCACACACAAATTCCAACAGTAAAGAGTGAAAAACTAACTGGCTGAAGGGTCATAAGCACAACTTTTGACCAATGAGTGGCTTATGCTGTTGATCCATAGGAAATCCTTAGGGAGCCAGTCTACAAGAAAAGAAAAAAGAGAGGAAAAAGCTCAGCAGAGACATAAGAAGTTGCACACTACAAAGAAGAGAGACTTTAAGAATTAGTTCAACCTAGTCATTAAACACATAAATAAATGACCATACATAAACAAAACAAACAAACAAAAAAAAAAAACAGGCCCTGGCTGGGGGTGGAGAAGGAGAATCAGTATCCATATTTGCTACAATATATTATCTAAAATGACCAGTTTTCAACCAAAAATTATGAGACATGAAGAAACATTAAGGCAGGGGTGTCAAACTCATTTTCACCAGGGGCCACATCAGCCTTGTGGTTGCCTTCAAGGGGCTGAGATCATTTTAGGACTGTATAAATGTAACTACTCCTTAACTGTTAAGGAGTTGAAATTACATTCGGCCCCTTGAAGGCAACCTCTTGGCTGATGGGGCCCCCAATGACAATGAATTTGACACCCCTGTGTTAAGGTGCAATGAATGAGCAAGGAGAAAAAGCAAACAATAGAAACTGTCTTTGAGGGGACACAGGTGTTAGACATGACAGATAGAGACTTTGAAACAACTGTTAAAAAGATGTTCCAAGAACTAAAAGAAATTATATTTAAAGAATTAAAGGAAAGTATTTATGACTATGACACATCAAATTGAAAATATCAATAAGATGGAAATTTTTTAAAGGAAGAACCAAATGGAAATACTGAAGTTGAAAGTTACAATTACCAAAATGATGGTATCATTAGCAAGGCTCATTTAATTTGATAGGACAAAGAACCAGTGAACTTGAAGATAAATCAGTAGAGATTATGCAATCTGAAAAACAGAAAGAAAGAATGAATGAAGAAAAATGAACAGAGTGTTAGAGAAATGTGAGACACCATTAAGCACAGCAACATATGCATAATGGAAGAACCATAAGAAGAGAATATATTAAAAGAAATAATGGGTGACTATATTTCAAATTTGATGAGAAACACTAATCTACAACTCTAAGAAGCTCAATGAACTCTAAGTAGAATAAATGCAAAGATATCACATCCAAACACATCGTAGTCAAATGCGGAAAGCCAAAGATAAATAGAAAGTCTTTGAAGCGCTAAGAGAGAAATGACTCGTTACATACAAGGGAATGATAGGGAGATTAACAGATGACTTCTCACCAGAAACAATGGATATCAGAGGGCATTGGGACAACATATTCAAAGTATCAAAAGAAAAAAGTTGTCAACCAAGAATCCAAAAATCTAGCAAAGATAACTTCAAAAAATTAAGGCAGAGTAAAGACATTCCCAAGATAAGCAAAAACAAAGTATTTGTTGTAAAGCTAAATAAAACAACAAAACAAAGGTGCATAATTAATACTCCAACAATAGAGATTCACATTTTTCAAATTATTCAATTAATACATAAGAAGGTATAAAGGAGAGTGAAAGGAACAATGTACATGTAGGACAAATAGAAAGCAAACATTAGACTTCTGGTCAAGATAGAGGTATAGGCAGACACATTTTGCCTCCTCACGCAACCACAAGAAGAATCACAAATAACCTCAAAACAAAAAACACCCAGAAGTGCCTGAAAACTGAACTGAATAGAAGTTCAACAATCAAGGATTTAAAGAAGCCATATTCATCCACATAGGTAGGAGAGGTGGAGACCAGGAGTCGGAGCAGAGAGAGGACACAGTGTGGTGTGGAGAGGTGATGGTGGAAGCAGAAATGGCAGTTCCATGTTCACATGTGGTGAATAAAAATTGGAAGGGATACATTGGGAGCAAGTGATCCCAGCCCTAGGCCAGACCAAGCAGCCTAGCATTCAAAGCACCAAAGAGAAGCCTTATAACTTCTAGCTGTAAAAGACAGTGGGGGTTTGGGAGGTGGAAGAAAGAGCCAGTTTCTCATGAGAATTCATTTAAAGGACCCACATAGACTTAGAACATATGCAAACCCACCCACTCCAGGAATCACCCAGATTCAGGTACAAAAGGGCAACAGCTAGAAGGGTGCCAGTCACACACAGGAAGTAGGTGAAACAACTGGAAATAGGGCGAGTGCCGGGCAAACCTCCAGCAGCCAGGCAGCAGCATTGTTTCCTCTCCAAACCCCTCTCCCCAACACAGAGCCACAAAGCTTGAAGCGGGATGCCCCACCCTGGCAAATACGTAAGGCTCTGACCCATACAGCTTAACAGGTGTGCTAAGACAAGGAGTCAAAGCAGCTCTACATGACACACAGAAACAAACACAGGGAGGCTGCCAAATTGAGAAGACAAAGAAATATGGCCCAGATGAAAGAACAGAAAAAGAACAAAACAAAATGAAGATAGCCAACCTATTAGATGCAGAGTTCAAAACACTGGTGATCAGAATGCTCAGAGAACTCATGGAGTACGGCAAAAACATAAGGGAAGACACAAATGCTACACTAAGTGAAATAAAGAAAAATCAACAGGGAATCTATAGTAAAGGGAAGGAAGCTGGGATTCAAATCAATGATTTGGAACATAATGAAGAAATAAACATCGACCAGAACAGAATGAAGAAATAAGACTCCAAAAAAATAAGAACAGTATAAGAAGACTCTGGGACATCTCCAAATGTGCCAAAATCCAAATCATAGGGATGCCAGAAGGAGAAGAGTTAGAGCAAGAAATTGAAAACTTATTTGAAAAAATAATGAATAAAATCTTCCCCAATCTGACAAAGGAAATAGATTTCCAGGAAATCCAAGAAGCTCAGAGAGTCCCAAAGAAACTGGACCCAAGGAGGAACACACCAAGATACATCATAATTAAATTACCCAAGATTAAAGATAAGGAAAGAATCTTAAAACCAGCAGGAGAAAAGCAGAGAGTTACCTACAAAGGAGTTCCCATAAGACTCTCAGCTGATTTCTCAAAAGAAACCTTACAGGCAAGAAGTGACCAACAAGAAGTATTTAAAGTGATAAAAGGAAAAGACTTCCATATAAAATTACTCTATCCAGCAAAGTTATCATTTAGATTAGAATGGAAGGGCAGATAAAGCCAAGTTAAAGGAGTTCACCACCACCAAACCATCATTACATGAAATGTTAAAGGGACTTATCTAAGAAAAGATCAAAAATATGAACAGTAAAATGACAACAAACTCACAACTATCAACAACTGAATCTTAAAAAAAAAACAAAAACAAACTAAGCAAACAACTAGAACAGAAACAGAATCATAGATATGAAGATCATTTATATCTATGAGGGTTATCAGCAGGGAGGGCAAGCGGGAGAACAGGAGAAAAGGTACAGGGAGTAAGAAGCATAATTGTTATGTACAAAATAGATAGAGGGATGTTAAGAATAGTACAGGAAATGGAGAAGCCAAAGAACTTATATGCACAACCCATGGACATGAACTAAGGTGAGGATTGCTGGAGGGAAGGGGGGTACTGGGTTGAGGCGGGCAAAGGAGAAAAAACTGGGACAACTGTAATAGCATAATCAATAAAATCTACTTTAAAAAGAAAACAAACATTAAGATGATAGAAGTAGGCCTAAGCACATCAACAATAACATTAAATGTAAATTGTCTAAATACCTCAATTAAAACAGATTTTCAAATTAGATTTAAAAAGCAAAAACCAACTATATTCTGGCTAGATAGGCCACAATTTAAATACGGATACACAAATTGGTTAAATGTAAAAGGATGGGAAAAGATATGTCATGCTAACACTCAAAAGAAAGTCAGAGGCCATGTAAATATCAAAGTAGATTTCACAGCAAGGTATATCACAATGAAAAAGAAAGTCATTACACAACAATAAAAAGGAGTCTAAGATGTAGCATCCACCTGCTGGCTCTGTGGCTCTGCCCACCTTTCTGCCTTAGAGAAAGCTGTCCCCCAGCTCTTGCTCAATGCCAGACACTTCAGTTCCCCCTGTATGCCATGGTGCCTTTTAAGCTGCTACCCCAGTGCTCAAGCTCAGAGAGACTGAGTCTGAGAGGAGGAGGAAGAAGAAGAAGAGGAGACAGCCTTTCTCTTTCCCATCTACACAAGGGGATCCTCCTCTTCAGGGATCAAGAAGGTTAGAAGCAATGAAAGCTACCTAGGTTTAAGCTTGAAGCAGCTGGCCTCAGGAACAGTGCCATTTCACTCACCTATCAGTCTCCAGTTCAAATTATCCCAAAACTAAACAGGAAACTGACCCCCCAACCATGGTAAAAAGAAAGAGAACTTGAAATTGCACCTTTCAACTATGAATAGTGCTGGACCCCCAGACCTCAGTCCAAGGATTGTCAATGGAATTGAAGATATAGCAGTAAAGGAAGCCCAGTATAAAGGAGTTCCCATAAGACTATCAGCTGATTTCTCAAAAGAAACCTTGCAGACAAGAAGGGGCTGGAAAGAAGTATTCTAAGTCATGAAAGTCAAGGACCTACATCCAAGATTGCTATCTAGCAAAGCTATCATTTAGAATGGAAGGGCAGATAAAGTTAAGTTAAAGGAGTTCATCACCACCAAGCCCCTACATATGACATGTTAAAGGGGGTTATCAAAGAAAAAGAAGAAGATCAAAGATACAAACAGTAAAATGACAACAAACTCACAACTATCAACAACCGAACCTAAAAAAAAAAAAAAAAACTGGGCAAACAACTAGAACGGGAACAGATTCACAGAAATAGAGATCACATTGAGAGTTATCAGCAGGGAAAGCGCAGGGGAAGAATGGGGGAAAATGTACAGGGTATAAGAGGCATAAATAGTAGGTACAAAATAGACAGGGGGAGGTTAAAAATAGTACGGGAAATGGAGAAGCCAAAGAACTCATATGTATGACCCATGGACATCAATTAAGGGGGGGAATGTTGGTGGGAGTGGGGGTGCAGGGGAGAAAGGAAATAAAGGGGAGAAAAAATGGGATAACTGTAATAGCATAATCAATAAAATATATTCAAAAAAGAAATAACAACAAATGGTAACTCAAACGCATACAAAGAATTAAGATCTCTGGTAAAAACTACTACACAGGTAAATACAAAAACTAATATATTATAAAAAAAATTTGTTGTTTGTTGCTTTGTTTATGATGGCCATTCTGACTGGTATGAAGTGGTATCTCATTGTGGTTTTAATTTGCATCTCTCTGATGGCTAGCAATACTGAGCATCCTTTCATATGTCTCTGGACCCTCTGTATGTCCTCCTTGGAGACTGTGGAGAAAAGGGAATCCTAATGCACTGTTGGTGGGATTGCAGACTGGTGCAACCACTATCGAAAACAGTAAGGAATTTTCTCATAAAACTAAAAATCGATCTGCCTTTTGACCCGGCAATTCCACTGCTAGGATTATATCCTAAGAACCTGAAACACCAATGCAAAAGAACTTACGCACACCAATGTTCACAGCAGCACAATTTACAATAGCCAAGTGTTGGAAGCAACCCAAGTGCCCAACACTAAATGAATGGATCAAAAAACTATGGTACATTTACACAATGGAATTCTACACAACAGAAAGAAAGAAGGAGCCCCTACCCTTTGCAACAGCATGGATGGAACTGGAGAGCATTATGCTAAGCGAAATAAGCCAGGAGGTGAAAGACAAATACCATATGATCTCACCTTTAACAGAAACCTAATCAAAAAAAACAAAAACAAAAACAAAAAAAACAAGCATAATATAACCAAAGACACTGAAATTGAGAACAGGCTGACAGTCACCAAGGGGAGAGGGGAGGGAATTCCAGGGGAAAAGGGGAAGGGTTTAGAGCAACAAGTATAAAAGACACATGGACAAAAACTAGGGGGGGTGGAAATGGGAGGGAGGTAGGAAGGGCTGGGGTGGTGGGCTGGGATGGGATGGGAGTAGAAGACAGAAGACTGTACAAGAACAACAATTAAAATAAAATAAAATAAAAAATAAATAAATGAAGAGGAAAAAATAATGAAATAGAAAACAAGAAAATAATACAGAAAAATCAATGAAACTTAAAGCTGGTTTGATGAAAAATATCAATAAAATTGATAAAGCTCTATCTAGACTGATCAGAAAAGGAAAGAAGCTACAAATTAATAATATCAGATAATGAGGGAAGTAACATCACTACAGATTCTATGTGTATTAAAAGGACAATCAGGGAATGTTATCCTTTTAACTCTTTTTTCAATAAATCTGACAACTTCATGAAACGAAATAATTCTTGGAACAACATAAAGTTAAGAATCCTGAATTCAAGAAAACATAGAAAACAGGAATAGCACTATATCTAAAAAATAAATTTATTTTGTAGTTTAAAATACTTTTACAATAGAAACTCTATTTTTACCAAACATTAATAATAACTCCAATTCAACAAAAACTCTTCCAGAAATTTGAAGGGAATACTTCCCAATTCACTTGATCAGGGCAGCAATATCCTGCCACCAAAATCACACAAAGATATTGCAAGAAAACAAACTACAAACCAATAACTACCATGCACATAAATACAAAATTTCTACAGGCAATTTGAGCAAATACAATCCAAAAATACATTAAAAGGATTGCACATCATGACCAACTGGAATTTTTTCCCCCAGAATGCATGGTTGATTTAACATTAAAGAAAAAAAATCAATGGAATTCACCACACTGACAAACAAAACTATAAAAAGCATACAAATTAACTCAGATACAGGGGGAAAAAGCATTTGACAAAATCCAATATCCATTCTTGATTATAAAATTTCAGCAAATTAGGAACAGGAGATTTCCTCTACCTGATGAAGTGCATCTACAAAAAAAAAGGAAGAAAAGACTGCCTAGCATCACACCTAATGGTGAAAGACTAAATGCTTTCCCCTTTGAACAAAGGGGATGAACAAGACAAGGATGTCTCTCACCACTTCTATTCAACATTTACTGGAGGTTCTATCCAGAGTAATTAAGCAAGAAAAAGAAATAAATGGCATCCAGGTTGAAAACAATGAAGCAAAAGTGGCTTTATTCCCAGAAGACATGTTTGTCCAGGTAGATAACTGAATTGAATCTTTAAAAAAAAATCTACTAGGAATTCTAATAAATTTCACCAAGCTTCATGATACAAGATGAATATACAATCATGGACCATATTTCTACAAGCTAGCAATGAACAATCAAGAGTTGAAAAATTTTAAATACCATTCACAATAGCATCAAAATACATGAAATACTTAAGGATAAATCTGATAAAGATGTGAGAAATTTATACACTGGAAACTACAATACACTGTTGAAAAAAGTATAGAACTAGGAAATCCAGTATCTGAATAAAAGGAATTCAGGAAAGTAAAAACAAAAAAATTAAAATGAAGGAAATAAATAAGATAGTTCTGGAAGATTCCAACAACAAATAATATAAAGTTTTCAGACTCACAGAACCCACCAGGTATCTCCTACAATGACCAAAAATGGACTAACCCAAGGCACATCCCTATAGAAATACAGAACTAAATTTCACAGATGAGATTCTTAAATCTTTCAAAGAGAAAAATAAAGTTTTGTATCCAAAGGACCAAAATATCTTCAGATTTCTCAAAAGCAACTTTAAACACCAGAAGCAATAGAGAAATACTTTAAAAATATTAAAGTATTTTTTAAATGACTTCTAACCTAGAATTCTATACTGAGCCAAATCAACAATCAAGTGGTAGAGTAGAATAAATGCATTTTTATAAATAGACAATCTCAAAAAATTAACTTCCCACCCACCTTTCTCAAGAATCCTTTTGAGAATGTGCTCCACCATAACTAGGGTGTAAATCAAGGAAGAGAATACTTAAAAGATGCAGCACAGTTAAAAAGGCAGGGACTCCCCAAGCTGATAGTGAAGGGACTCCAGCATGACAGCTGTGCACTAGACCTTGGGGGAAATCAATCCAGACTGGAGCAGGTGTGACATTATTTTTGGCCAACAACAGCACAAGGCTCTAGGGCCACTTTCTTTCCAGAATAAACAGGCATAATGAGAGTCACTAGAGCCATCCCTTTTTTTAATTTTATTTTTCAATTACAGTTTACATTCAATATGATTTTATACTAGTTTCAGGTGTACAGCATAGTGGTTAGATAATCACATACTTGACAAAGTGTTCCCCCTGATATTTCCAGTACCCTCCTGGTGCCATACAGAGCCATCGCTTTTTTATTGATGAGACCCATAACGACAGTGTATGGATGGCAAAGGATGATGAGAAAATGAAGTATCATGGTTCACTGATGCTGAGACCACTTTTTTGACATTTTAACATCTCTGAAATCAAGATATACCTTACAATTAAGGAAGTATCATAGTTTCATTGGCTGCATGTTTTCTGACTTAGTAGTCTATCTTCTCACTGACAGCATTTTAGATTCAGTGAAATATGGGATGTTGCCTACAGGAGTGGCTACACTCATCTGATGGGCCTTTCGAATGAAAATCTTGGCAAAAGCCCCTTGTTTTTGAGACATAGGCTGCAATACCAAGAAAAACACAAATCTGCTCAATCAAGAATAAGCCTCCTCCATAAACAAACAAGCTTGAATATGCACAGAATTTCTTACACAAAGCTGGTAACTCATGAAGTTATGTCTGGGAGATGTAAAGAATACTACTTTCCCTATTTACCCTTTTGATCCTTTTGAATTTTGTACCATGAGCACGCTTTACCTATCAAAAAGCAGTAATAATTTCGTAAATGAATGTACAAACATATTTAGAAGGAAGTCTAAGAATCTGGGCATTAGCTATGATGATGACGTTGAACTGCCAAACAGGGGGATGACTTCCTTTTGTTCCATTTGTCCTCAAAATGCTAAACTCTCTTTTATTTACTCTTTAAAGTATAGTTCGTATACAATCTTATATTTGTTCTCTTAGTTTCAGGCATACAATATAGCGATTCAACATTTTTATACCTTACAATGTAATCACCCCACTAATTTTAGTAATCATTGGTAAAATCACAGTATTATTGGCTATATTCCTTTCCCCTTTTTCACCTACCCCTCCACCCCCTCCCTTCTAGTAACCATCCCTTTGGTCTCTGTTTCTATTAAAGTAGCCTCTCTTAAGGTTCAAATTCTTTCTTTGGATTAATTAAACAGTACCCCCTAAATAAGAGTCAAGTTGGGAATGCTGAGGAATGAAAAAAACACCCATTTTAATTCTGTTGCCAGTTTCATAATCCATTCAGTCTATCAAGAGATGTGAAAAGGCCACTGACCAAGACAGACTGAGACATCTGTAGAGAAGGGTGGAGACTGTAGCAACAAGCCAATGTGCCCCATGCCTCCGGGTAACATTCTTCCCACAACCATTCCCACCCCGCCCCACAGCGCTAGCACCTATTGTGGGAGGGGCTAAGGTCATCTACTGGGAGGAGTACAGAGTTAGGGGGAAACTGAGAAAACTGGATTCATAAAATCAGTTGTCAAAAAAAAAAAGCTCTTGATATACTCCAGAACCTCTGCTGCATATATTTTAAGTTACACCGAGAACCTCAAAGGGGCCGTAGTTGCAGCCTGGCTGGAGACCGGGAAGGAATGAGTAGGAAGCCAACTTCTATATATGCTGGAAGCACTCTGCATAGTTTCATAATGCCATTTTGGCTAAGCAATGGCCTCGCCCTATTCCAACATTCTGAAAATGCTGAAAATTCTGGACATTCTCCAAGGCTCCCTAGACAGGTTTATGGCACTTCCTGGAAGGAATTTGTGACCTCTCTTCATAACCAGTAGGACATGGCAGTTTCTAAACTCCCTCTGGGTACATTACCACTTGCCAAGATGAAGAAATGCCTGTCCGAACAAGAGGAAATGGAGTGTTTTGGATGTGCCTCTTCCCCAGTGCGTTGTCAATAAACTCAAGTAAAGCAGCTGTCACCACAAAAAATAAATAAAATTAAAAAATTAAATGAACCCACTACCCTGAGGAAAAATTAATGCAGTAGAGAGATTGTCAGAGATTTCAGATGCTCTCGTAACAGATCATACATACAATGATTACCTCTGACCAGAACAACGAAGTGATCTACCATAGTCTCCCTCTTCCAATCTCATCTCCATGTAGACACCAGGCTGAGCTTTCTAAAATAGATGTCTTACTGCCCTATCTCCCTCTTAAAACTCTGCAATGGCTCCCCAAAAGGATGGAGTCCATTCCTTATGGCAAGACCATTATTTTGAATGGGAGACTGGCTTTGCTAAATAATTATTTCCAAGAATAAAGGCAACAGATAAAACTGTATATAAAAAAAGTTATTTTCAATGAACTTAATACCAAACCATGATAATTTAGTTAGCTACCTGGGTGGACATTTTACAACTATTGTCTTCTCAGACTATATCAGGAAATGCTATCACAAGGCATAGTATTTCAAGAGTGTTGCTTTGAGACTTCTATTTGGCAAATGTGTAAGTTTGCTGAATCTAATGGTGGGGTGCTGGAGGTAGCTTTCAAGTCAGAGCCACGGTAACCAGGCTACACAGGGTGGAACTTTGGGGTCATTACCACTTATGTGTTTGTACCATCTAATTTTTGAGGGGCGTTTTATCTGGGAATGAGGCTGACATGGTCAGAACCGTGGGCCAAGAAGACAAGAGAGTGCTAGGGGTACAATGGGGGTGAAGGCACAGTCAGAATCCGACACACCGTGAACAGACAGGATGTCCAGGTAGAAAGCAACTGGACCGAAACCCAGAAAGAGAAGTAGGCTTGGGAAGGGGATAAGAGGAAGTCAATCTGTTTGTCAATGAGAGGCAGGGGATTGGACTCATTCATTCAACAAGGTTTACTACATTAGCACCCACTATATGAAAGCCGCTGTGCTGGGCCTTGCGGGTACAGGCATATATTCCAGGAAATGGAGGCAATGAATGACTCATGGCCACAGGCACATTCCCTCAGGAACTGGTCCCCAGTTTTGTAACCCTGCACTACTGTTTCTTCAACTTCAGGTGCAGGAACTTATGATGGATCTCCCACCACAGTGCGTTCCAACTAGTGACAATCATTGGGCCTCCAGGGCTGTGAGGTTGTTGATGTCCTTCCATTCAAAGGCTGTCCATCAGTCCCCGAGTGCTGAGCTCATCCTGCCTCCTTACCCATCCTGCAAAGGTGCTCCTGCCTCAAATCACCACAAAACTTGCATTTATGCCCAGCTCGGTCCTCTTTCTTGGTACTTGGTTGCTTCTTCTAGGCATGTCACTTGCTTGCCTTCTCTCTGCCATCAAGGACAAGAACTCTTCCACAGAGCATGAAAAAAGGTGAGGAACATGCTAGAACCCGGCAGCCAAAGAGACAGATGGTGCCCAAGCTACTGAACTTGCCCATAAGCCATGAAGAAAATTTATATTAATTGTACTCTTCCATATTATAATGGATCTGTACATAAACCATGAAAATATTTGAGATAAAATGGTGTTACATAGGGAAATGATGTGTAGTCCGATTACAACCTCACAGACTTTACCCCCATTTTCCCCCCATTCTATGCATCAGTTTCCTTGTCTGTACAATGGGGTTAATAATGACCACCTCACTGTCCAAACTAAATGGCCTCATTCATGGAAGCACTTAGCTCTGCTCCAGACACAGCATATACACTCACTGAATGGGGGCAATTTCCCTTATCACCACACCTAATATTATAAGGTTCCAGTGGCCCAGTGGGGGACAAGGGGAAGGGAATTCTTAGAGGTAGCTCAGACTCCCAGAGAAGTGCCCCAGATTCCAACTAGACCTCTGGGGATTTGGTCTAGAAGAGCACCCTGGAGTTTTTGCTCATAGGTATCACAGAAATATTTTTTCTCAGGGACCTCATAGGAAAAATCATTGGACTCCCTATAGAATGCTCTGCAAGCCACAGCACTGCATTCAGACTACGCCTTCCATTTGAACAGTGTCCCCAAAAGAAACTGGAGCCAGTCAGGGAGTTTTGGTCAGCTCCTACTTTTTGGGACAAGACATCTGTCCCTCATCAGCCTCCAACACTGCCTGGCCACAACGAAGGCTGGGGAGAGTAGTGAAAAAGCAGGGGTTTGGGAATCCCCAAGCCCAGGTCTGTGTGTGCTAGCTCAGGGGCCTCAAGCAGGCCAATAACCACTCCCAACCTCAGCTTGCTCTGGCCTCTGGACTAAAAGGTCACCTTCCCAGCTTGCCCTCAGGAACCAGCCCTTTATGGCATAGGACAGTGACCTTGAGACTGTGGAACACCCAGCCTTGGGAGCTGGCCACAGGCCCAGGGCCAATGTGTGTAAACTTCTGTCTTGTGGGCTGTTCGTCGGCTCCTAAATCTAATTGGAAATGGCAGCCCATCCCCTCCATTAATACACTTACAATTCACATTGTTTCAGAGACCTTCATGAACATTTACGCATTTGTCTGTTCTCGTTTCTAATGGCAAAACATGACACGTAACTGTCACGCACAGACTACTAACCCAAATGACCCCTTGCATGAGTTTGGTTTACAAAACTATCCAAAACACAGCATTCAACAAATTAAGCTCTTATTGTTAATTGACTAAACGCTTACTGTAATTGTTAATTTACTAAGTGCCACAAGAACAGTGGGAAACACAAGTACAAAACTGAATCCCCATCTCTGAAGTCCACTTTCACTAGTGTTCAGGAGTTATCTCAGGGGTTTCCTTGGTTAGATTTACCCCATGGCTGTGCTGGGGGTGGGCACAGGAGGCAGGAGGGATGCTGCAGAGAAATTACAGAAGACAAGAGAGCTGCTTACAGGTCTGTAACACAGACTAAATTAGAAAGATTGGCATCCACAGGACAAGTTTGTGCCTTTGGTGTCCCTTGTCGCCCTGGTGCAGCCTGAAGAATAAGCATGTCAAAGAAGATGCACAAAAAAACAGGGTGCCTGAAATTAGGCATTTCTGTTCCCTAATACAAGCCCCATCTATTAAAAGGCTCAAGATCCTATAGATATATTCACATTCTCTATCTTTTCCTTCTAAAGTGGTAGAGGTTGGAAGGCGGGAAGGAGGGAATACATAAACAGCCAGATGTAAGCATGGACATACGCATCTGGGAAGTACTTGGAAGGCCTAATTCAGAGATACAATATGACACCCACCCTTTCAACTTCTATAATATATATCATTCTACCATTAAAAATGCATCCCTGGACTTCCGGCCAAGATGGAGGCGTAGCTGGCCACACTGTGCCTCCTCTCACAACCAAGATTAAGGACAACAAAAATGTAGAACCAAAACAAAAAAAAAGAAAACCCAACCAGGACAGAGAGAAATTGAATTGTGCAGGAGTCCAACAACAATTCACCCAGACCCGTAAGAGGGGCGGAGTCAGCGGTCAGCGGCCAGCGGAGTCCATGGCCAGCAGAGTGGGAACGCGGAGGGATAAGCCGGTGGTGGTCTGGCACACGCAGTCACTCCAGGAGCACAGGCAGCGGCATTGCCAAATGTGAGGAGGCCAAGCGGGGCGCACAGGCTGCAGACTGCAGACACACATTCACACACAGATAAACCAGGCAAAAACGGGCAGCAAGACAGACTGCGCGACACAAGGCCCCAGCATTGGGAAGTGAAGCCTAAAAGCACCCATTGAAAATACTTGTAGGGGCTGAGGTGCCAGGAGGGAGTCCCAGCCTCACAGGAGAGTTCATTGGGGAGACCCACGGGGTCCTGCAGCTTGCACAGGCCCACCCACACGGAAATCAGCACCAGAAGGGCCCATTTTGTAGGGGAAAGAGGCTGAAGGGACTGGAATCCACAAAACAGCACAGAGCAAGCCCCATTGTTCCCTCTCGGCCCCCGCCCCCACATCCAGCATCACAACCCAACAACTGGGCTGCCCCACTCTGGTGAACACCTAAGGCTCCGCCCCTCACTATGCAACAGCTGCGACCAGACAAAAACAAAAAACCAAAACCAAGGATGGCTCAAAAAGGAGAACAGACTGGGGCCCCGGAGCTAATTCATCTGAGCGACCAGGAGGTGGTCAACCTATCAGATGCAGAGCTCATAGCACTGGTAGTCAACCTATCAGAAGCACAGTTCAAAGCTCTGGTGAATAGGAAGCTCACAGAATTGGTTGATTTTGGTCGAAAATTAGAGGAACAAATGGAGGCTACAATAAGTGAAATGAAGAAAAACGCACTGGGAACCAATAGAGATGGGAGGAAAACTGGGACTCAAATCAATGGAGTGGACCAGAAGGAAGAAAGAAACAACCAAACAGAAAAGAAGGAAGAAACAAGAATTCAAAAAAATGAGGAGAGGCTTAGGAACCTCCAGAACATCTTTAAATGTACCAACATCCAAATTATAGGGGTACCAGGAAGGGGAAGAAGAAGAGCAACAAGTGGAAAACTTACTTGAACAAATAATAAAGGAGAACTTCCCCAATCTGGCAAAGGAAATAGACTTCCAGAAGTCCAGGAAGCTCAGAGAGTCCCAAAGAAGTTGGACCCAAGGAGGAACACACCAAGGCACATCATCATTACCATTAGCCAAGATTAAAATGAAGGAGAGAATTCTAGAAGCAGCAATGGGTTAGGGGACAGTCACCTACAAAGGAGTTCCCATCAGACTGTCAGCTGACTTCTCAAAAGAGACCTTCCAGGCAGGAAGGGGCTGGAAAGAATTATTCCAAGTCATGAAAGTCAAGGCCCTACATCCAAGATTGCTCTATCCAGCGAAGCTGTCATTTAGAATGGAAGGAAAGATAAAGCGCTTCTCAGATAAGGTCAAGTTCAAGGAGTTCATCATCACCAAGCCCTTATTATTGAAATGTTAAAGGGACTTACCTAAGAAAAAGAAGATAAAAAATAGGACAGTGAAAAGACAGCAAACTCACAGATATTAACAACCACATCTAACAGAAAAGCAAACTAAGCAAACAGCTAGAACAGGAACAGAAACACAGAAATGGAGATCACATGGAGGGTTAGCAACAGGGGATTGAGAGGAGGAGAGAGGGGGAAAAGGTACAGAGAATAAGTAGCATAGATGGCGGGTAGAAAATAGACAGGGGGAGGGCGAGAACAGTGTGGGAAACTTAGAGGCTAAAGAACTTATGACATATGGACATGAACTAAAGGGGGGAATGTGGGTGGGAGGGGGTGTGCAGGGTGGAGGGGAATGATGAGGAAAAATGGACAACTGTAATAGCATAATCAATAAAATATATTTTAAAAAATGCATCCCTGATGTTCAAAACCATTATTTTAAATATTGTTTTAAAACTCCTAGCCAATGCAATAAAGCAGGAAATGAAAATATAGGTAATCTGCAGAAAATAATCTAAAAAATAATATTTGCATACATTGTCATGAATCTAAATAGCTTGAGAGAATGAGCTGAAAGAATTTTAAATGTGTAAGAAAATTCAAAAGCTGTCTGGTTACAAAATAAAGATCTAATTAACATTCAGAAATAACTGCTTAGGAAATATAGTTGGCAAAAGTCCTTTTTACAAAGGCAACAAAAATGTAAAATGCCTAGAAATAAATTTAACAAAAAAGGTGCAAGATTAAATGAAGAAATCTACAAAACAACTGTGAAAGATAAATAATTTCACCAAATGCAGAGAGTTCTGTATTTGTGGATAAAACATTTCATTACTATAAACATGTTAATGTTCTTAGAATTAACTTTAAATTTAAAGCAATTTAAATCAGAATCCCATCTGGATTTTTTAAACGTGACAAATTTATTTTAAGTAAATAAGAAACAGTAATAGCCCAGAAATTTTTGAAACAAAAAGAAAAATGAATTCAAAACTTGTGCCACTGTGCGTTAAAATATAAAACTACAATAAAGTAGTAACTAGTACAAACACAGACAAAAAATAAAATTGCATGAAAAGCCCAAAAACAGACTGATATGTGTATATATGTCTTTCTGTGTGTGTTCATATATATAAATTTTGTATATAATAAAAATGGCATTTTAGATTCTAAATTCAGCAAAGAAAGTGGGCTTGGGTAACTGGTTAACTATTTAAAGGAAAATTGTGAGATGCCTAATTCAGATCATCAACCAACATAAATACAGTTTAGTTCAAGAATTAAAAGTAACAATAAAAAACACACAGGATAGAGAAAGTTCGTTCTAAGCTAAAAGGAAAATTTTAAAGCTTTTATTTCGTAAACATTTTCAATTTCAGTATATCAAAGTGTCATAACCTAAATTTAAAAAACATTATAAAGGGAAGGCTTTGAACATAAACTGTAAATAAACATTTATTTTTAATATTGAAAAGAATCTTATGATTCAGTAAAGAAACCGATGAACACATTAATGGAAAAGATAAAAAAAGAAGCAGTGTGGGAGGGTAAATAAACATGAAATAACCAGGAAGCAAACAGAAGATATTTAAACTCACCAGTAATAAAGGTTTAAAAAATAAAACAATGAATTGGTATTTTTTGAACAAATTGGCAAAAGTTAAAATAACTGGCCAGCCCTGGCAGATATTTAAGTAAACAGGTACCCTAACATACTGCTAGGGAGGTTAATTCACATTCCTTCTGAAAGGCAATTTTTTGGCAGTACCCATGAAAAAAAAAAAACTGAAATTGTCACCTTTTGATCAGTAATTCCACTTTTAGAGAATAGCCTAAGGAAATGACAGACCTATGTACAAAGTTTCAACATCATCATCACATGTTATGGGCACCAAGTGCACTTACTTATAAGGCATGGTTCTACACTTTCAAGGGATTGTGTAATTTAATCCTTAAAAAATAATGTCTAGATCCTAATATTATCTCCATTTTTACAGATGAGGAAGCTGCGGCATAGAGAGATCAAGAAAAATCATCCAAGGCCATAAAACAATTGGGTTGACCAAAACGTCTGTATGATATTTTCTGTAAAATAAAAGACATTTTTCATTTTCACCAATAACTTTATTGATTTGGATATTTTGAGTATGTTGGCTATCTCCCACTATTGGTTTCTAGTGGGTACAAACTAGGGGTGCTGCTAAACATCTTCCAATGTATGAGACAGCCCCACAGCAAAAAATTATTTGACCAAAATATCAACAGTACCAAGACATTTCACAAACCACTTTTGACATGTTTGATCAGTCACAGCACCTTCTCCACACACTGCACAAATTTTTTGTTTCAGTAGCATTTTTACCTTTCTTGCAATAATAAAGCACAACACACCAAAAATGTGTAGTGTAAATAATGTGTAGTATAAATAATGCATTATTTTCTTCCATCTTCAATATTAAAATAGCTGCACAGAAATTCACCAATTTTGAAAAGTTCTTTTTAAATGCGCACTGATATAACAGCTGTCACAATACAATCTAATAAAATTGTTTCAAATGAAGTTAAAGACAACTAAGCACTACTAGAGCCACAGCATGGCTCTATATACAAACTTTTTGGCCAACCCAATATGACATGGCAAAGCCATGGCAGTGTGACTGACTGCCTAGGCCCAGACTCTTATATACTAAGACTCCACTGGGGAAGCATCAATATCAACAGCAAAACTTTAACACTACCTAGTGTCCAACAATAGGGGAGCAAGTAAATATATTCTGGCATGAGCACATAATAACATTAGTGGATGGATGGATGGACGGATGGACGGACCAAATCACATAACATTCATTTGGGAATCTGTCCTTATTTTTATTTCCACTCATATGTACTGAGCATTAACTTCATGGCAGGAGAATTTTCAGGTACCATTTTTGCCCTAACCAAAAGAGCCAAGAAACAATTAAAGAGCAAACCCAAGGCTTCTGCTCCCAGGACGAAATCATGAGCACAGACATTGTGAAGAGTGGCCAGAAGGTGTTCTCTTTCCAAAGTTCTTAAAATTTCCTTGTTCCATAAAACAGGGAGAGTTCAAATTAGCCACAAAGTGCGAGTCCTTATTTAAAGTCTGGGTCTCAAAAAAAAACAGACAAGAGCCCGGACAGTTGTCTGCCCTGGTCCAGTGGCTCGGACAGAAGGAGGCAGCACCCCATGAGGCCCGGAGTGCGTGGGGTACAGAAGATTACCACGGACGGTGTAAGAGCGAGGATGAGAAAGGGGATTCAAATCCAGCCGAGAGCCCCACATCCCTTCTGGGTGTCATCTAGGTCCGAGTGAGGAGGACCTGGGGTTAACCCCCAGAGCCGTGTGGCACTGTGAGCTCTGTGTTCATTATTTGTTGTTACCTTAATCCAGGGAAACTTATTTTCTATGACAAAAATTACATTAGTTTGAAAGTTTTTAATATTTATTTTTTAAAACATTTAACCCTTTCAAATACAATGAAGTATGAATGCATCTGACAACTGAAGTAAACGCACTGGTGACTAGAAGAGACCAAAAGAAAGATCAAGAGCTTCAACACAGGAGGAGCACCTACTAAGTGCTCAATAAATCAGTGAGTGGTTGGAGCGGGGTGGGATTACACTATGCCTACTGGCTTTGCTGACACCCCTAAGAGAAAAGGAGTGTGTCATAAAAATACTTCAAAACCACTGGCTCATTTATTCACTCATTTAGTACTTGCAAGCCCCTGGGAGTTAGGTATTATCATTCCTATTTGAAAAACAAAGAAACTGAGACAAAGGGAAATTAAAGCAATTCATCAAAGCCCCACACTTAAAAGCAGCAAGAGATTCAACTCAACCAGTGTGCTTCTAAGTCCAGAGATACAGAAAAGGCAGGTGTCCTGGGAAACTCACTCCAGGAAGGGGCCCGCACACATGGGCAGATGTTACCTGTTCTCTATGCCTTCCCTTTCCTGCCTTGATTTCTCCACGTCCCCACTCCCCGAGCAACGTCTCAAACCACAACAGAGCCCCAGAATGTTGTTGAGGATTCTTCTTCCCCTCCACATATTGAATCCTGTGACACCCGCTTCACACTGGACACCACGAAAATATCTTTCCCACAGGAGCCCCAGTTCTGCAGTCCGGACCCTGGAAGGCCACGGCGATGACGGAAAAGGGCGAAGAAATTAACATGTAGGAACACTCTATACAAGGTACTTTGCATCCATCACCTTATTTAATCCTCCCAACAACCTTCCAAGAAAATGTCTCCAACTTACAGGTGAAGAAAATGAGGCTCTGGGAGTTTAAGCCACCTGCCCAAGTGACAGGCATCACAGCAGGTCACCAAGACCTACAAGTGAAAGGCCACATGAGGGTCTTGACCAAACTAAGGTTTGGACAGCATGTGTCAACACAGCAGAGGGACTTTCTGGCTAAGTGAACAATGGCTAAGTGAACAATGGCAGGCTCCCTTGCCACTTGACAGGGTGGAGAAGCAGTAACTTTTCCCCTGTTATCACTCATCATCAGAAAGGTGACAATCTTGGACCACCACCCTCTTGCTATGAGTTATACAAGCTCAACAGAAGGAACCAGTGGCACTGAGCCACCTGTCCCCTCTCCCTTCAGGAAAGCTCTGCAGACAGGCACCCCAGAGGCCCTCTGGTGCCACGCGTGCAAAACCCTGGCCATCAGGGTCAGTGACAGACATGAATAACAAAAGCACCACGGCTAGAGGCCCTCCTGCTGATGAAATGCCTTCACGACACCGGTCCCCCCTCACCTTCAGCTGCGCAAGTGTCTCCAAGAGCCAAACCCTGCCTGTTAAACAAAACAATCGAGGTAAGTAGTCCAAGCAACCTGACCCAGGGCCTGTGGCTACAATGTGGGGGTCTGGGATTTTTAACTGAGACCCTCTGATTCCAAGTCCCCTGGTTTGCACATGACACTAGGGAACCTCTTCGTGTGAACTGAGCATCTGAAAGCCAGATGCCCACTCCCCGTGACATCAGTGACCCTGAAGCCAGGAGTCAGAGGAAACCCTGTCACAAAAACTCAAAGTGCCCAAAGTGAAAGGCAGCCAGCAGTGGAATCCAGAGTGTCTGGGGTGCATAACCCCAGTCCAGTCACTAACTAGCTGTGTGACCTTTTCCCTCTGTGCTTTGATTCCTCCCCCATTAAAAGAGAACAGTAACAGCAACCGCCTGTGAAGAGTCGCTATGAAGGTTAGATGAAGGTTAAGTGTAGCCAATACCTACAAACACCTCAAACAATCTGTTACTGTAAACACTCAATAAATCAGTATATGTTAGCAATTATTATGACCACTATTATTATTATTACTACTGTTGCAAAGACATGACAGCGCACAAGGTACCAGCTTACAGCAGGTGATTCTGCTATAGGTGTGGCTTTCGGGAGCAACACAACACAATTGTAACATCACTCAGTGAGGCCTGTGGGGAATCTGACATCAACCCCACACAGGACCAGGGTTCTCACGCCAGACGCCACAGTGCCCTCAGTTGCCTGGAAAGGCCTCTGCGCTGACCTTCCATTCACATTGCCCCTCTTGCCTTGGTGGGCACAGAGGTCCAATGACCCACTGGCTTACCCCGAACAACTAGCATGCTGCCTCCACCTGATTAAACATCCCTGCAGGTGTTGGGACACCCCTCTGACTGTTGATCAGCATGCCTTCCACGGGGCTGACTCAGCATTACCTGCACTCAAGTGCTTGGAATTTGAAGAGTGGAGTGGAAAGGGAATGAAACTCACAAGGCTCAACCTGTTCCCAAGACCTTCCTTCTACCCTTGGCTCTGGGGATGAGGCACCTCTCCACCAGGTACCATGTGTGGGGTGCACCTGGGTGGAATTAAAGGGCAGTTATCACCCCCACCATCATGAAATCTGCAAATGTGGGAGGCCAAAACTACGCCCTGTCTGTCTGAGCAAAGGCATGGGCTGAATATGTAATATGCTGACACAGATTAGGCTACCCCACGGACCAGGGGCGATCTGACTTTATAATCCCAAGTGCTGTGAATTCAGCAGTGAACTGTGCTCCGGTAAAAAATAAAAAATAAGCAGGGGGCTTCTTGTATCGTGCTCAAGATGTTCTATTTGGCACCGACTCCAGTAATGACCACTTGTTTTCTTCTTCTCATAGGCAAGTTTTTGAAGTGCAGATTCTAAGAAATTTTCCTTGCTTGCATCCTCTCAAGTGTTCTGGAATCTTCTGACTGTTCTCAATTGGTGTTGAAGACAGGAGAAGTAACCCCAAGAATGCAGGGCACAGAAAATCAAGTGTCCAAAATGGACTGAGAACTAGTCCTGGCTCAGACAGCCCTGGCAGGACCTTCGCTGGACCAGCAGACCTGCCAGGAAAGAGCCACCCACCCAGGTCAGCAGGACCCCTCCGCAGGTTGGGGGGAGACCTGTGTGGTTGCAGGAGGGTCTCCGGCAGAAGGGCACAGCCTAGTAACCACTCACTAGGAGACTAGGCTTGTCTTCACAACGATATCACTGTTGGCTCAGGGTCATCTTAAAACTGAGCTTTTAGAAACTGATAGACTTCACTTAAAATCCAGATTCCCAGCTTATCTTTTAAAAAAAATTAAATAAATAAGAGAAAGAAGGAAGTGACAGCCCTGGGTCTACATTCCAACAACTGGCCAGATCTTAACAAACATGACCCCTCCTGGGGTGCCACAATCCCCACTACTGCCGATTGTGTCCCAGAGCTGAGGGGCATTCACCTTCTGTTATCATATATGGACTGTTCATTTTCCTAGGGCATTGAAATATGTGTGTGTACTCAAAAGCATCAAAAAATAAAAACACAACAAAAAGTAGATAAAAAGGCCACATTTCAAGGAAATTGGGAAAAGGTCCATCACACGTTATTCTCCTCATTTGTGACACCAGTCTGAACCGCCCCGCCCCCCGCCCCGCCCCGGGAAGAGCACAGCATCTTGCGTCAAGAGGTGCCTGGACCAAATCGTGGCTAGGCAGCTTTTTAGCTGTGGGACCATGGGTATGTG
This sequence comes from Anoura caudifer, assembly GCA_004027475.1. Classification (NCBI taxonomy): domain Eukaryota; kingdom Metazoa; phylum Chordata; class Mammalia; order Chiroptera; family Phyllostomidae; genus Anoura; species Anoura caudifer. The sequence goes on from PVKU01006760.1 coordinate 27,492, forward strand.
CTTGACCTCTACAAGCTTCTGGTTCCTCTGTATTAAAGTACCTAGGCTCCAAGGAGTTTGGGAAAGAATTTTAAAAGATAATGCACACAGCCCTGGCTGGGTGGCTCAGTTGATTGGAGCATTGTTCCATACACCAAAAGGTTGCAGGTTCAATTCCCAGTCAGGGCACATACCTAGGTCACAGGTTTAACCCCCAGTTGCGGTGTATACAGGAAGCAACCAATGGATCTCTCTCTCTCTCCCTCTCTCTCTCTAATCAATAAACATAGGCTCAGGTGAGGATTAAATAAAAAGGATAATGCGTTACAAAGTGCTGCTAGACATGGGCCCAGTAAGTGTTCAATAAATGCCGGCAGTCATTGTTATCAACGTTGTCAGAAGCAGCAACAGTGGTGGCAGTGGGAACTGGTGGGAACTGGTGGAAGTTTTCTCTGTGGAGTCCCTTCTTCCATCAGCAATGGGTTTTGTTCCCCTCCCAACTTCTAAGGCCAGAGAAGCATGCACCATTCAAAAGAATTATGGCCACTCCCAAAAGCTGTCCACATAGACTCCTCCAGAACCACCGAGCATGCACCCAGTTTCTTTGCCTGGCAGCTTCATACACCCCTGCCAGTCTCACCTGTGCTTCCTGCATGCACACCTTTTATCTGGCTTCTCCCTCAATAGAACACCCTTCCCAACTCTGCCCACCTTGCAGGTCCTTACTCACATTTAAAGACTATGATCAGACATCAGCACCTAAAAGGCTTTCTAAATTCTCAGTCAAGATTCCCAAACCCCAAGTGCAGCCATGGACCTGTTCATACCAGCAGGTAAGTCTGGAAAGACAGCAGAGTATAAAGGAACGATGCACGTTTGGGGGCCAGAGCTGTACCAGGCCCTGCTGCTTAAACTCAGGAGGCTAACCCTGAGCCAGCCCATTTAATTCTCAGCGCCTTGGTTTGCACAAATGGAAACCTGGGTTAGCAAGATGTATCATGAGGACCCTTTTGGAAAAGAGATAATATTGGCAAAACAATACAGTGCATTATTATCAGCAACCCCCAAGCACCCTGTACCACATCAGATCCAGTACCACAACCACCATCAATAAATCCCTCCCCCTCATCCCCAACTTAACTTGTGATCCCTGAACTTGAACTGTCCTGTCTCTCATTCTCCCAACTTCCAACTGTGTGCTGAGAACTCTAAGGAATGCAATGCAGTCATGGGTTCCAAACAAGCCCACCCTGACAAAAAAAGTCCATCAAAGGGGAATGTCGCAGAAGGGAGCTAATGGTAGGTTCTCTGTACATTAAGAACAAGTAAGATGTAGGCTTCAGATACGAAGACGTAAAGCTGCATGTACAGTACAATGTGGTTGCAACTGTGTCCAACTGAAACGTGTGTAGCAAAACAGATCCACGGAAACTCGACCGAAGCATTGAGGGGAGAATGATAATGGGTCACTAGTATTTTTTATTTATACTTTTATTTTCCAAATCTTCCCCAGTAATCACATTTTATTTTATGATTAAAATGTTAAAACTCTATCAAATGCCTAGTAGTGTTTTATTTATAACAAGTAATCAATCAAACAATTGTTGAAAAGAAAATTAATTATTAAAAGTATATAAAGCAATTGGGGATCTGCCTATAGTTGACTTAGGTCTTGCACAATAATAAATACAAAACATAGTCTTTTTAAATGTCCATGGAACATTTACCAAAAACACTGAGCAAGTACTAGTCCCCCAGAAACACTCAATAAAACCAAAACCCAGAAATTAATCTGTGTCCACAAAGCAATAAAAAGCAAAATCAATAGCTAAGAAAAAACAAACCCTCAGAAAACCCCAATAATTAAGTCTTGGCTAAGGAAGGTAATCCAAACAAATTATGAGCTACATATAAAATAATGGTAACAGCTCCAACATATACCAAAATATATAGGATGCAGCCAAAGCAGAGCGCAGAGGGAAAAAATTAGCCTTATATAAAATATTTTTAATAAAATAAGGAGGAATGAAAATATGTGAAGTACTTAGTACAAAAAGTTGGAAAAACCAACAAAAATGGTCCTAATCAAAGCAAGAGCAAGGGATTAATTTGTAAGCACAAAATAATTAAGAGAAATAAAAAGTAAAAAGGGTAAACTGGGTCAAAAAATATACTATCAGTTCCTTTAAAAAGGACTGATAAAAAAAAGACAAACCTCTAGCAAACCAAACCAGAGAGAGAAAGAACTCAAAACCCAAAATACAATGAGAAAGAGGTTATAAACACAGACAGATCTTAAACTATTATATTTCCTCTGCAACCAATAAACTGAAAGATACCGAAGAAACTAATGGAAAAAATATAATAAAGATTAAATCAAAAAATAAAATAAAACAAAAAAAATCAAATTTCAAAAGACCTGACTAAACTAACAACCTGGAAAGAAATTGGGAAAAGCTGCCAATGAGCAACCAGAGATGGGGGAGGACTCATATGCCCAAGTGATTACCGTAATGAAGCCGAGACACATTTATACGATGGAATACTAAGCAGCTGGGAAAAAAGGAAATCTTACTTTTGCCACAGCATGGATGGACCTAGAGAACACTATGCTAAGTGAAATAAGCCAGTCAAAGAAAGACAAGTACCATATGATCTCACTCATATGTGGAATCTAATTAACAAAATAAACTAACACACAAAATAGAAACAGGCGTAGATACATGGAACAGACTAATAACTGTCAGAGGGGAGGGGGGACTGGATGAAAGAAGGTGAAAGGATTAAGCAAAAAATATGTATATATACATATACAGGTTTGTATATGTATATGTATATGTATATGTACGTATGTATAAAACACACAGACACAGAACAGTGTGGTGACAGTCAGAGGGCAAGGGGAGAAGGGGAGGTGGAGGTGAGCAAAGGGGGGCATAAATGCAGACAGAAAGAGACGTTGCTTGGGGCAATGGGCACACGAAGCAGCGTGCAAATGATGTTTTGTTGAGTAATACAGTTAAAACCTGTATGGTTTTGTGAACCAATGTTACCCCCATAAATTCAATTAAAAAAAGAAAAGTAAATAAACTCTTTCAAGCTTTCAAAGGATAATGTAAAAGCTAGTCGATAGAATAGAAAAATATGGGAATCGCCCAGTCTATTCTGGAACCATAATTCTGGTTCCAAAACAAACATAGACAATGCAAGAAAAACAAAACCAAAAACAAAAACAACTTTAGAATTCTATTCCAGCCAACACAGAGCAACTTTTAGGAAACCAATGTCCCTGCCAAGAACAACTAGGAGAGCTGCTAAGATCCATCACCTGTTCTAAGACATTTAAGAGCCGCTGAGCAAGCCAAGATTTGGAGCACCAAAATCTCAGAGAGAAAAATTCATGGAGGTGTGCTTGACATTCTGCGCCCCCCTGGCCTCCCACCTGGGCTGTTTACTAGTCTTTCTTGGGTGGGGTTAGATGCTAAAAAGCTTGGCAGAAACACACACACACACACAAAATACAGAACAGCACATGGAAGCCAAGGAAAGCCCTGCACAGTATTATGGATCTAAGGAAGACGAAAACTGTGGTTAGCACCCATCCAGTGCTTGAGAGGCCAAGCAAGCCTTGCGGGTCCAGAGGATGGAATAGAAGGGAGGCAGAAAGAAGCACGCCTTTACCCTCTACCTGCTTTCCCTTCAAAGTAATGATGATTCTTTTCTCTAAGATTTTATTTATTTATTTTTAGAGAGACGGGAAAGGAAGGAGAAACATCGATGTGAGAGAGAGATGTCAGTTTGTGCCTCTCACAAGTGCCCCAACCAGGGACCATCCCCAACCCAGGCACATGCCCTGACGGGAATCAAACCAGCAACCTTTCGCTTTGCGGGATGATGCCCAACCCACTGAGCCATACCAGTCAGGGCAAAGTATTCATAAGCGAGAGAGAGAGAGAGAGAGAGAGAGAGAGAGAGAGAGAAATTAATGTGCTGAGCAAAAAGAGGCTGAATAGGTGAGTTTAACTTTCTGGAGGCTTATGGTGTTAGGGAAATTATTTTTGGAGTTCAGGATCTACTAAGGCAAAAATAAACACCAAGGCTCTCAGGAAAATAATCAGAAGAAGCCAAGTCTTACAAAGACTGCAAACCAGCCTCGGTTTCTGATCAAAGTAAAGTTATCTGACGCTTCTCTGCCTGATGGAAGACAGAGTGAATCCTCTCAGAAGACTGACTGGGTGAATCCTCTTCGCAAGAAGGGAGCATCACCCAAGACCTCAATAAATGTCCAGCATTCAGGCACACCAAGGAGTAGGACCCAAATTAGGCCCACAGGGGATACAAATACCAGCATTACCAAACACAGCCTTTAAAATATCTGCAAAAAAAATAATAATAACCACAAGGAGAATTTAACCAGAGCAGAATCTAAAACTAAAAAACAACTCAAATTAAGAACTCAACGAATGAGTCTAACAGCATATAAAACACAGATCAAGTCAGTAAAGTGAAAGATAAGCTGTAAGTAAATGTCCAGATGGAAACAAGGAGCAAAAACAGGTAAAAGTACAAACAAGAACATACACAGCATGGGAAACATGTTGGCAAAGTCTAAAAATGCATGATAGGGGCCCTAGAAGAGGAAGAGAGAGAAGACAGAGTAGGAGCATTTCGTGAGATAATCCCCAAGAATCTTGCCCCAAGAGCATCAACTCATAAAGATCTCAGTCAGAATAAACAAAAAGGAAGTGATACCCAGAAACACCATAGCAAAACTTCAGAAAACCAAAGACAAATTCTTAAAAGTAGACCGAGGAGGGAAAAAAGTCACTTTATCTTTTAGAAAAAGGCAACAATAAAATAGGTGAGTTCTCAGTAAATACAGAGCGGCTGAGAGAAAATAAACCCTGCTTAGAATGCCTCATCCTGTGGGAACAGCCTTGTAAGGTGAAGCAAAATGAAGACACCTTGAGATGCACAATAACAGAGACAGTGTGCCACCAACCAGTAATGTGCTCGTAAATGTTGCACAACCAGCTCAAAAAACAGAAAAAAGTACTGATTTGTCATTTCCAATTTCTGCAATATAAATACTCTGACCACGGCTGATTTTTAAGCCATCCACAGGCCATCACTGAATGTCGCACTGGAAAGGACGCATGCCTAGCTCTCAGGAGCACACCATCATTACTGGCAGAATTTTAAAAAACAAACAAATTTCTTAGGAAGGAGAAAAATCCACAGAAAAAATAAATATATGAGTAAGTATAAACTACTGTTCACGGTAAAACACAATACTAACGGCATGCGGTCTTTAAAATAAATGTAGAATGAAAAAGCATGACAATATTAACAAAAAAAGGAGGAAATGGATGGGGTAAATGGAGTCAATGTTTGCTAAGGTCTAGAGGGTGAATTTCTCATTTACATCAGTCTTTAATAAGTCAAAGACACAGAACCACAAGTATATGTCAATCAGATTTTAATAAAGGGGGCACTGCAAGAATGGCCTTCTCAAGAAATGGTGGATTCCCAACTTCAAAAAAAAATTTTTTTACCCCTATCTCATACCATATACAAAAAAAGTTATTCCAGATGCATCACCTATCTAAACGCAATAGGTAAAACAATGTAGGCGAACATATTCTGACCTTCAGGTAGAAAAGCATCTTAAACTAGGACCTAAAAAGCACAAAGGAACAACAGATACAAAAAAGACTGATCAACTGAACTGAACTTCATTACAACCAAGAACTTCTGCTTATCAAAGCTCACAATTAAGAGAATAAAAAGGTAATCCATAGATCATGAGAAGGTATGTAGGACACATACTTCTGACACAGGATTTGTTTCCACAATATATAATCCACTTTGGAAAAGCCAGGGTGAATAATGAGGCTTCTGGGGAGAACAGACATAGGAGACAGGAGTGGGATAATGATGGTGAAGGCATACCTAACGCATCACCTTATTTAATCTTCACGATAATCCTTCAAGGCAAGCGCAATTTTTTATCCCTATTTACAGGCTTGGCATAATCCTCGTCTCCAACATGCACTGAAAAGCCACCACCACTGAGATGCTTGGTTAGACACAAGCTGTAACCGGCCCTTGCCCATCGCTGATGTGCCCTTGAGGAAGTGACTCCACCACAAGACCACCCAGGAAGAGGGGCTGCAACCAACACGTGGGCAGGCTTTGTCATATGGAGACCACATGGCTCTCTGGGAGCTGTGTGGACAAGAGTCTGGGATTCAAGGCAAATGGAGTTTCAGCCAGGAGCAAAGGCCCCACCAATATCAGAAACTAGGAGCCACTGACATTAGCAAAGAGGATTTTTTACAGAGAATTTTGTATAGTTTGGAAAACATGCCAGAATCTGAGAGCTGTCACATTGCCCATGACCCACAAAGGGTGGCCTCATGTGGCCAAGAGTAATACTGGAGAAAAGGGCACTCCAGTGTCAACACACACGTCTCCATGGCTTGTCTGCGGTGTGACTCTGAACAAGTCAGCCTGCATCCTAACCCTAACTCCCCTTCCCTGTACAATGGCGGTGATGAGAGCCCTCCATTAGGGAGGACTCCTCAGGGGAAACCCCATGGAGCCCTGGCATACAGCAGGGGCTCAATAAATGACTCTGTTGGGGTTTTAAAGGTAATTGGGAGTGTGATGGGCTTTGGCCTCTGTCCTCCCAGCTATTAATGACCTGGGAGATCAGTGGGCTCCCAGGGGACCCTCCCACAGCAGGGAAGAGCAGGATCTCAGATGGAAAGGCAGACGTTACTGATTGGATGAGAGGCAGCCTCAGAACCTCACTCCTGAACTTGGGCAGTGGCCCCCCCAGCACAACCTGCATTGTTCATTGAGTGGGTGGGAAAGAGGTTGGTTGGTAAGGGGCTCAAACTCTTACTAGCTACCAACCTCATGCTTCAGTCCCCACTTTCATTCTCGGAGTTTCAGTTTTCTCATCCACATTCTATTTAATGTTCATTTTTTTAAGATGGCAAAATACGTTAAATGCCTGAGATACCCTGGCGGCTCAGCAAGTGTCAGTACCCTTCTGTGTTGTCAGCAGGGATGCATAGAGACGGCTTCCACTTGGAGAGCAGAGGTAAATGTGGATTCTTCCCCATAATCTACCAAGGACTCTCGGCGTCTCAGATCTACATGAGGATGAACAGGAAGGTTTCCTGACCCCCTCACCCCAGAGCCCTCCTCAGGAAGAAGTGAAAGCTGTGGGGAACCACAGCCATACTCGGCATTCTGCTGTTTGTCTACAGAGAAGCGGCATCTGTGGGGAATGACTTTCGATGCCTACAACCAAGAAAAGGCATAGCTGTCCTTGATGACCAAAAGAGTCAGTAAAGAATCTGGCCACAGTGAGCAAAAGCCTGGAAAACATCCTTGCCCTTTGACCTGATAATCCTGCTTCTGGAAACCTATCCTAGGAGAATAATTTTAGATACAGAAAAATGCAAAATATTCATCACAGAGTTATAAAGAAATTATAAATGTACAAACAAACCCTCCATCGTGTAGGGAAAAAACTCTCTTAAATAATAATTGCATCAACAGGTAAAGAAATAAAGTTACAAATTAATTAGAAAATAACAATAATGTTGATATGGCATGGAATAATCTAGAAGAGAGATATAGCCAAAACTATAATAATAAGAAAATTATTAAGTGATTTTATTATTAAATAAGAAAGCAATAAACTAAATGCAGCAACAACTCAATTCAAGAAGTTAGAAAGAGAACAACAAAATAAAACCTAAGAAAAAACATAATCAAGGCATTAATATTAAAGGTTAAAAGCAGAAATCAATTCATTAAAAACTAAAAAGCAGTAGAATTCAAAAGCTGGTTCTCTGAAAAACACCACCATAAACAAAAATACCACCAACAGTCAAATCTCTATCTAGTCTAATAAAAAAAATGAAAAAATACAAATAGCCATAGTAAAGAATGAAAAGAGTATTTAATAAAAAATAATGACAGCAACTCAAAAATGAGGGGAAATTATTTAACATTTAATAAATTTGAAAAGTCTCAATGAAATAAGATTTTTTGAATAAATACAAAAGAACGCAATTTACTTAATGAGAAATAAGAACATTAAATTAAGCAACAGCAATAGGCAAATTTGAAAAGGTTGCTAAAGAATGCTCTCTGAAGCTTTATAAAATGTTCCTGACACAGTAAAAAAGGAACATTTCCCCATTCATTTTATGACATTTAGTAACCTTGACAGAAAAATCTGACAAATGCACACACAATAAAACCACAGCCTGTGTCACTTAGAAATATACATGAAAAGAATTCTAAATAAAATATTTTTAAATCTATTAGTATAATAAAAGAAAATATACCTCTACCAGCAAGAATTTGTCCCAGAAAAAATGAATTAATATAATCATCATATCCATTAGTGAAAAAAATCACATTATTTCAATAATTTTAAAAAGGCTCTGATAGCATTCCCTATTTTTTTAAAAATAGCAAACTAGGCCAAACATTCTTAACCTTAAACTACTAGCCAGGAGTGGGATAACACAAGCATTTCCATTAAACTCATGGGTTAGGATCCCATCACAACTAGCATTTAACACTGGTAAAGAAATCTAAAAGTATTAACACTGGTAAACAAAGCAAGTAAAAGACATAAGAGTTCCCATTGCCAGGAAGGACAAGGAAATGGACCATTATTTGCTTAAAATAAAACTGGAGAATTAAGCAGAAGAATGTAATAAGAGTGAAACATAGCAGATTATAAAGTATCCAATAACCAACAATATACCCTAGAAAATTAATTTAAAAAATAGAGAATGATGTATTCTCAATAATAAAAGCAAAACCGGATGGAACAATATACCTAGGGGGGAAATGTAACAAGAAATATGCAAAATCCACATGAGGAAAACAAAAAAAATTACTGAAGGATATATATGAGATGGGCAACTTCAAGAGAAAAGCCAATTGGTCTATTATAAATGAGCCAGTTCTTCCCAAGTTTAACAATAAATTAAATGCCATTCCAATCCCAGCTACCAAGACTTTATTTTACTTGAAAAGTGATTTCATAAATCCATATGGAAGATAACTGGGCAATCAAATTTTGAACTGGTCAATCAAAATTTTGAAATGTAAGAATAAAAGGAAGGTTTTTTAAATGTTAAAGAGAAAGTTTAGCCCTAAGGCGTGTGATTTTTTTTTTTTTTTTTTTTTTTTTGGCAAGCCCTTCAACATGAGCTGGCCTCTAACGTGTTCTCTCAGGTAACTGGATGATTTTAACTACTGATTAGAGTCATGACCTATATACCAACTGAATATTATCTCATTTTAAAGTGACATGCTAAAGGAATGGTCAGGAAAAATAATAAGTTATAACCATTATAGATATTAGAGTACTTTTGTGATGATGGTTATGAGCATAGCAACCAAATTCCTCTTTGCGGTTTTGGACAGTGTTTGCTGCCTGCGTGGATAGGAAGAGGGAGTTACAACCCATCCTCCCCTTGAAGGCAGCAAAACCGACCCCACTCAGGAGTGTGAGACTGTACGGGGGGGGGGGGGGGGAACACCAGATACGGAGACGCAGTTGCAAAGGACGATCTGCACTGAAAACCAAACACATAAACGTAGAATAATAACAAATTCAGGGGTTGCCCAAACCACTTCAAGTCTAACCACACTTGCAAAACTTTCCCTAAGACCAGGAAACTTCACGGGGGAATTCTAAGATTCCCTGTAACATGTGGAAAAGTCTTTTTTTTTTTTTTATTGTAGTTCAACTACAGTTGTCTCCATCTTCCCCTCTCCTCTCCCCCCTACCCCGGAAAAGTTTTAAACTATATTTTTTTTCTTTCCAGGTCCTGTCCTAAATTCTAAGAAAATTGACTCAGGCCATTTTGAAATTAATAGTTATTACAATTACTGGAAATTACTGTCTTAGAGGCACAAAGACTCTGCTTAGAGATTAGTGCTCCAACTTGAAGACATATTTCATTTTGAGGAAAAGATGAAAATTTATTCACTATAAAGGTGTCACTATTCATTATACAAAGATGGTTTACTATAGGACTCCTTGAAACATAGCAGACTGCCCTAATGCAATTACAATATTATCAAACTTGGTAATGCATTCAACTATTATTGTACACCTAGGCTAGGCAGATCTTAATGTCAAGAGCAACAGCCCCTAAGAAAGCAGCCTCCTACTCTCCCGAGAAAGAGCACTGCCTGGGTTCTGTTAAACACATTGTCAAAACAGCTGAATTCCTTGCAAGCATCTTCTCACCTAGGCTTCTATTATTGGCGGGAGGATAAAAATCTTATAACTAAATAGATCACCAACTACAACACTGGGTATTTAATGCAGAAAGAATGAAATGAGAGTAAGAAGGCTCACAGGTGACCAGTTACCCAGGGCTATAGTCTCAAAATCGGAGAATACAAAATTGTAGAAACCATAATTCCATTCCATCCCCCAGGAGCTACATGACTCAGTCACTGTGAGCTTCTGTGTTCTCATCTGTAAATCTGGGTTCATCAAAGCATGTATCTATGCCCAAGGGTTGGAATATTAAAGCACAACAAAGAGCTTAATAAGGAGCCTGATACCCAGTAAAAGTACCATAAATATTGATGTGGTGGTTTTGATGGTTATTATGTTAATCGTTGTCAACTTTACCACAGTTCTCAATATAATTGGCTCTCAAGCCCCTCCCCATCCGCAGATCAGAATCACCTATGGAACTTTTTTTTAATCCTCACTCAAGGATATGTTTACTGACTTTAGAGAGAGAGGAAGGGGAAAGAGAGAGAGAAACATTGATGTGAGAGAGAAATATCCATCGGTTGCCTCCCTTTTGCACCTTCACCAGGGATCGAAACCACAACCTAAATCCTATGGAACTTTTTAAACACATCTATACACAGACCATATACTCTTTCTGACTGCTGACTCAGCTGACTGGGAGCAAGGCTAATGCCTCTGTATTTTAAAAACCCCACAGGTGACTTAGATGTGCACCTCCATTTGAGAACCTGAACTTTAGGAAAGCAGACTTCAATGGAATCCATTTGGAAATTCAAAGGCTATGTCCTTTGTCCGGGGATGCTAAGAAGAAAGATGGTTCAAATGAACTTCAGAAGAGCCCCCAGAGTGAAATCCTGACTATGCAAGTGCAGGCAAGCCCAAGGACGAGGGGGAAAAATACTTGAGGAAGAACGTGACTGTGCAAGGAGGTGAGCTTGGCCTCCGCAGTGACACGGACCGAAGGCAGAAAATGTTGAAGAAAACTGTGGTCAAGAAGAGCTGATGCTAAGACCCACACCTTGATATCAAGCTGTTGGTATCAAGTCATTTCAGACCACAAGGTAATACAGAGAAGACCAATCACCACTTGGAAGTGATGCAACAGTCATAGCAAATGAAACCATTATTCACAGATTCTGTGTTTGCAAATGCGCCTACTCGCTAAAATTTATTTCTCATCCCCAAATCAATACCCAAGGGATTCTGTTGTCATCAAGGATGTGCAAAGAGCAGGAAAAACACTGAGCTGTCCAACACGCACGTGCTCCCAGCTGAGGCTGAGCTAGGCAACATCTGCCTTCACAGTTCAGCTCTCGTGCCGTAAACAAGTGTCCTTCTTCTGTCCATTTAATGCCATGTTTTTCACATTTGCGTGCTTTTTGTTGGTAATTTCACTGTTTAAAATAACCCTCTGGTGCCATGTTGAAGTGCTATCTCATGTCCCCAAAAGCAAGAAGCCTGTGATCTGCCTTATGGAGAAAATACATGAGTTAGATGAGCTTTCCTCAGACATGAGTTCAAGGTTAATGAATCAACAATATGTATTAAATACAGTGTCCTTGAACAGAAACACACATAAAACAAGGTTCTGTGCTGATCGGTTCACGAAAATACGACCAGAGGCTCGAACGAACAAAACCCTATACTTCCCCTAGGGAAATGGTTCAGCATCAGCTAATTCCATGTTCGAAGCGACCTTATAAAGGACCTAATGACCATGACTAACAAGTACCACGAATATTGAGAATCAACTGTAGCCACTCAAAACCTCATTTGTTTTCATCATCTCCAACAAACACCAGGACCTTCTCATCCAAAAGAGTAAACAAAGTCAAAGGGAACACTAAGCCACTTTAAAAGTTTTAGACCTCTGAGCTCAGATTAATTGCAGTCTTGAGCTCCAAAATACTGCAGATTCATTCATTCAACAAACATTTACTGAAACACAATGCCAGGTACCATGTCTACAGATACAGTGGTGAGGATGAACAAAAATTGCTACATTACACTATTTTTAAAACATTATTTCATTTAAATAAGGGTTTTAAAGGAAAAAATAGCATTTCAAAAAGTGTTAGAAACTGGGGAAAAAGGCAAAACAGAGAAGGGAGTATATCAAGTGGGAAAGGGGTACTGACAATGAAATAGGATACCCAGGAAATGCATGGAGATATAAGAGATATAAAAGAAATGAGTTATAAATATTGAAAACAACAAGACAAAAATGGTCTTTAAATGTGGTATGACAATATGTTTTAAATATAAGCATTTAATAACAAGCATTTATTTTATATAATATAATAAGTCCTCAACATTTTTGGTATGTTCTGCAACTTTAAGCAAAATGATGCATAAGAAACCAATTTCAGCACAGGCTAATTGATATATACAAGGGTTAAGTTTCTATGGCATCTAGTCAGCATTATAGTGAAATCATGTTGAACAAAACAATGTTATTTGAGGACCTGCTGTGTATAAAAATCACTTACTTTCCCATATTCCAGCAACAGCCACTATAAAACATGATTTTAAAACATTCTTTACACAGTTGCCTCAAAAGCTATATACTACCTAAGAACAGCCTTAACGAGAAATATCCATGACCTACATAAAGGCAACTGTAAAACTGTTCTGAGAGATATAAAAGGAGATTTGGAACAATGGTGCTAGGTGTCTTATTCCAGAGAGGAAGACTACAGAGAAATAAGTATCAAAATCTCAAATTACATTTTAAGAATGATGTAATGCCAAGCCTTATCCCAATGAGAGAAGAGAAAATAAAATATTTTATTATAAGAATAATTAAAAGAGACAAGCATTATCAATACCAAAATATTTATAATGAATAAAATGGTGTGTTGCTGGGACAAGAACAAACAGAGCCATGGGAAAGAATACAGAGGCTGAGAGCCTGCTGGTATGCATTCATGCACTGTAGTGAGGGACCAGTGAGACAAGTGGTCTTGGGTACACACTGTAGGAGTCATGTCCACTGGTGGGAAAGAGGTTTAGTGAATAAATGGACCTGGAACAACTGGTTAGTAACATGGAACAGGATGAATTTAGCTCCTCATACAACATGCCTGAATTAATTTCATACCAGTTATACACCAAGGAAAACTAAATGAGTATTGCATAAACATTCCTTAACGTTCTCCTGGTTTTTATCTTACTCCAGAGGATGAGCAAAAGGGCCAAGTGTCAGTCTGTTAAGAAGGAACTGTCCACAAACTATTATTATGATTATTTCCCTTTGGAAACAGAAGAATTTTTTTAAAAGCATGTTATCTGCCTTTAGAGTCTGATAGTATATTTTCACTTAAATGTGCAATGAAGCAGAGATAATTCTGTCATGGTCAGAAGACTATTTTGATCCCCATGAAAAAATAAAGTAGTGGGACCCACCCGCATCCCATGTAGACTCGAAATTCTCAAGCTAGGTTTTGAGAAGTGAGGCAACAAGAAGCCAGCCCAGGGCTCAGGAGGAAAAGGCTGGGGCACATGCCAGATGCTTTCTGGTGGAAAGGACACATAGGGGTGGGGACAGTGGGGAGAATGGGAGGCACTCTTAAGAAAACTGTGGCCCTGCCAGGAACTGGGGTGGTATTAGCACCCACCTTGCTGTTTCAGGTATGCTCTGGAGACCAATTTCACTTTGACAATTTCTCCCATCAACAAAACAAGCAACTATAAAGGGAGTCCCTGGGCAAGGCCCGCCCCCTGCCACTTGGGTCGTAAGGGAGTGCCTGGCCTGGGAGACGCTGGCCTTGGTGCTGAGGGTGGGAGAAGGGATGCGCGGGCAGTAGGTATCACCTCTACCTCGTACATCTTTTTACAGAGCCTTATAAACAGGCCTCTTTGCCTTTTTACTGGTCTGTGTCAAGGGCTCTTGGCAGAGAAGCTCACTGCCAGGTGGGCCAGGTGAAGTTTCTATAAGCTTGTCTGCATCTCACTCTGCATTTATCTAACATTCATCTAATTCCCAGTGGCAGAAGGTTTCTAATTTTAAGAATGATGGAACATGACAGAAGGCACAAGTAATAGATTTAACTACATAAAAGTTGTAAAACAATTATTAAAAAGCAAAAAAGATCAAACGTTTTCAGCAATCTGACAAAGATCTGAAATCCCTAACATGAAAAGCATACAAATATTCAAGAAAAGTATTTATATCTCAATTCAAAAATAATAAGCATGTTGTTGAAAACAGTCTGGCAGCTCCTCAAAAGGTTAAAAGAAAGCCCTGGCTGGTGTGGCTCAATGGATTGAGTGCCGGCCTGCAAACCAAAGGGTTGCTGGTTCAATTCCCAGTCAGGGCATATGCCTGGGTTGCAGGCCAGGTCCCCAGTAGGGAGTGCACAAGAGGCAACCACACATTGATGTTTCTCTCCCTCTTTCTCCTTCCATTCCCCTCTGTCTAAAAATAAATAAATAGAACATTGTTTTTTAAAAAGTGACCCATATGACCCAGCAATTCAACTCCTAGGTATATGCCAGAGAGAAGTGAAAACTTACATCCACAAAAAAAAACTTAATAGTAATACTCAATGATTAATGAAGTCAGCATTCTCCAAAGTTGGTAAGAGAGTCAACATTATTGCCTTTCTAGGGGGAAAAAAAAGGAGAGCAGCAAATATCAAAGCTTTTAAAAATAACCCAATCTCAACACAACCCAGTGCAGTAAGTACTACTCTTCTTTAACCAAAAGGTGCAGAAACTGTCCAAGACAATACAATTCATGGAGCTGACTCCAGGTATGTCATATATTTAACTGCAGATTCTGAGCTCTTTCTTGAACACAGGGCAAAACTGCCTCTCCAGAAAGAAGTCTAAAAAGCAACACCGGAAAGCAGAGAGTACAGTTGAAACCTGAATAGTGAATTAAGGATGAAGTACCAGCCTCACAATCTTTGCAAGTATAAGTCACAACAAAACATTCAGCAAACACTTATTATATGCCAGCACTTTTTTTTAACATAGACTATCATATTTAATCCTCACAATCCTAAGAAGCAGATGCTAGTATCATGCTCATTTTGCAGATGAGTAAACTGAGGCAGAGTGGTTTAGAAAACCCGCTGATGGTAACAACAGATAGTCCACAGCAGAGCCGGGTTATGGAAGTCTAGGTGTGACCCCAGGGCCTACCCATTCCCCCACACACACTACACTGCCTCTCACGCTATCCCAAAGGCAGAGATAGAAGACAACCTTCAACATAGAACTTTTAGTCAACTATATGACAAACACATAGATGAATTTTTCTTTTGTCTCCCCAATTAGCAAAAACTGTATCAAGTAATACCCCAAGGATGCTTTTTGCATATCACTTTTCATAGAACTCTCTGAGCATATTTTACTTTAAACAGACTTAATATACTAACCTGTGTTTCTCAGGGAAGGAGAGCTTCATTTGTTACTTTTAACAAGTGTTTAATGCCATAGGGCAGCAGTGTCAAACTCATTTTCACTAGGGGCCATATCAGCTTCATGGTTGCCTTCAAAGAGCTGAATGTAGAGCTCCTTGCCCCTGGTTAAGGAGCAGTTACATGTGTACAGTCCTGAAATTACACTTGGTCCTCTGAAGGCAACCGTGAGGCTGATGCAGCCCCTGGTGAAATGAGTTTGATGCCCTCCCAGAGGGAGGACACCTGCAGCCATTTATTCTGGGATGAGGCTTTCCTCACATAGAGTCCACCACTCAAACGTACTTGCAGGAGATGATCCTAAATGAAGGACCATCAGCTGGTCACAAAATATGAACACCTAGTGGAAAATAATCTGGTTTATAACCATTTCTTCCATGCCCAAAACATCCCCAGAGACTTTTCAAACATGGCAGATGGGGCACAAGCAGTGGAAGTGGCTGAGGCTGCACAGTCACACAGTCACACGGTCACACAGGCACACAGGCACAGGATGCTAAAGGACCAGATGCTGGCTGGTCCCAAAGAATGCATTCCAACACTGTTTGCTGAGTGCCTGCTATATGCCAGGCGATGGATGGTCTTGAACCTTCACTAAAAGGTAGGAAAAGGAGCTGCGGTTGCAGTTGTCACCACATCCCACCATATTCACCATGGGGCGTCACTGGTTGGCCCACTCCTCTCTGTTCCACCTTCTCATGCCATTAGTATCAGTGAGAATGGCTCCCTTCTCTGGAGCACCTTCTCTGTACCCAGGGCTTTGTGAGTGCCACACACATAACATGAGCTAACTCATGTAGTCTTCCTGTCAATCTGGCAACATCATGTCACCATGAACACAAGAAGAAATCCTTAGCAGAAATTGGGAGCTCCCGGTCATGTCAGCCCTGCTGACTCCAGCTCCTGCTAATATGGCAAAGCAAAACTGCAGGAAGTATACAAGTAAATTCCAACTTTCTTTGATCTCAACCTGAAAGATCTGAGCAGGTACCATTACTTTTACTGGTGATATCTTAGCAGAATTCCTTTGAAAGGGAAGACCTGTCAGATCATCAATGAGATGCAGGAAAATACAACAGGGCAGCTGCTGACAATTGGGAGAACTGTGTGAGGTCCCAAGGTGCCTACTTTGAAGGGGACTGAGGCATCCTTGCACAAACATGTACAGTGTTTCTTGTATCTTGTATCTTCTTCAATAAATGTCTCTATACATTTCATATTACATGGCTGGATACCTCCTGGACAGGCCTCATATTCTCAATGATATTAAAAATACCATATCCATGAAAAGGCAAGAAGAGCTTAAGAATAAGATAACTGCAAAAATATTAAACAAAATGGATATTTCTATGTTGTTTATATTATAAAGTACCAGGTTTTATAAAAATAATGAAACAATTTTTTTAGGTTTTGAATTTTTTAATGTAATATTCATTGTATTCTCTACATTACCTTTTAGTCCCCTTTCACCCTTCCGCCCCCCAGCAATCACCACACTGTTGTCCTTGTCCATGAGTCCTTTTTCCTTTCTGCTCAGTCTCTCCATCCCCAACATCCCCCCACCACTAGCTGTCATCCTGCTCTCCATCTATGAGTCTGTCTCCATTTTCCTTACTAGTTCAGTTTGTTCAGTAGGTTCCACATGAGTGAAATAACATGGTATTTGTCTTTCTCTGACTGGCTTATTTCACTTAGCATAATGTTCTCCAGGTCCATCCATACTGTCACAAAGGGCAAATTTTCTTCTTTTTTATGGCTGAGTAGTATTCCATTGTGTAAATGTCCCATAATCGTTTTACCCACTCATCTACTCATGGGCTGTTGGGCTGCTTCTCTATCTTAGCAATTGTAAATAACTCTGCAATGAACACTGGGGTGTTGGTGTTCTTTCAAATTAGTGTTTTGGGTTCTTTAGGATATATTCCCAGAAGTAGGATCACTGGGTCAAAAGATAGATCCATTTTTAATTTTTTGAGGAGGTATCTCCATACTGTTTTCCACAGTGGCTGCACCAGTCTGCATTCCCAACAGTGCAAAAGAGTTCCCCTTTCTCCACATCCTCACCAGCACTTGTTACTTGTTGACTTGTTGATAGCCATTCTGACAGGTGTGAGATGGTATCTCATTGTGGTTTTAATTTGCATTTTTCCAATGATTAGTGATGTTGAGCATCTTTTCATATGTCTACTGCCCATCTGTATGTCCTCTTTGGAGGCATACAGATGTCTATTCAGGTCCTTTGTCCAATTTTTTAATTGGGTTGTTTGGTTTTTGCTGTTGAGTTTTGTTAAGTACTTGGTAAATTTTGGATATTAAACCCTTATCAGATGTATTGGCAAATATGTTCTCCCATTCTGTGGGCTGTCTTTTATTGATTATTTCCTTTGCTGTGCAAAAACTTTTTAGTTTGATGTAGTCCAATTTGTTTATTTTTTTCTTTTGTTTCCTTGGCTTGGGGAAATATATCTGATAGAAAATTGCTACAAGCAGTGTCTGAAATTTTGCTATGTTTTTTTCTAGGATTTTTATGGTTTCAGAGTTAACATTTAAGTCTTTGATCCATTCTGAAAGTATTCTTGTGTGTGGTGTAGGAAGGTTCTAGTTTCATTTTTCTGCATGTATCTGTCCAATTTTCCCACCACCATTTATTGAATAAACTATCTTTAGCCTATTGTATGTTTGCTTCCTCTGTTGAATATTAATTGACTATAAAGCTGTGGGTTTATTTTGGGGCTCTCTATTCTGTTCCATTGATCAATGTGTCTGTTTTTATGTCAATACCATGATGTTTTGATTACTATGGCCTTATAGTATAGTTTCTTATAAGGTAGCATGATTCTTCCAATTTTGTTCTTCTTTCTCAGGATTGCTATTGCTATACAGGGCCTTTTGTGATTCCATATAAGTTTTTGAAATACTTGATCAAGTTCTGTGAAATACATCATTGGAATCTTGTTAGGAATTATGTTAAATCTATAAATTACTTTGGGTAGTATGGACATTTTAATGATGTTAATTTGATCTATCCATGAACATGGTATATGCTTCCACTTATTTGTATCTTCTTCAATTTCTTTCTTCAGTGTCTTATAATTTTCTGAGTACAGGTCTTTTACATCCTTGGTTAGGTTTATTCCTAGGTATTATTTTTGAAGCAAATTGTAAATGGGATTGTTTTCTTAATTTCCCTTTCCGTTAGTTCAGTGTTGGTTTCTAAAAATACAACTGATTTCTGAATATTAATTTTTATCCTGCTACTTTGCTGAATTCATCTATCAGTTCTAGTAGTTTCTTGGTGGAATTTTTGAGGTTCTCTATGTACAGTGTCATGTCATCTACAAGTAAAGACAGTTTTACTACTTCCTTCCCAATTTGCATGCCTTTTATTTCTTCTTCTTGTCTGACTGCTGTGGCTAGGACTTCCAGTACTATGTTGAGTAAGAGTGGTGAAACCAGACATCCCTATCTTGTTCCTGATCTAAAGGGGAACACTTGAAGTTTTTGCCCATCGAGTATGATACTGGCAGTGGGTTTGTCATATATGGCCTTTATTATGTTTAGGTATGTTCACTCTCTTCCCACCTTGCTGAGAGTTTTTATCATAAATGGGTCTGGATTGTATCAAAAAGCTTTTTCTGCACCTGTTTATATAATTGTGTGGTTTTTATCCTTCATTTTGTTTATGGGGTGAATCACATTTATTGATTTGAGAATGTTGTGCCATCCTTGCATTCCTAGAATGAATCCCACTTGATCATGGTGTATGATCTTTTTGATGCATTGCTGTATTCAGTTTGTTAATATTTTGTTGATGATTTTAGCATCTATGTTCATTAAGGATATTGGCCTGTAATTTTCCTTTTTTGTAGAGTCTTTATCTGGCTTTGGAATTAGGATAATGCTGGCCTCATAGAATGAGTTTGAGAACCTTCCCTCCTTTTGAGTTTTGTGAAATAGTTTGAGAAGGAGAGGTGTTAGTTCTTCTTAGATGTTTGGTAAAAGTAACCTGAGAAGCCATCTGGTTGCGGGCTTTTGTTTATTGGGAGTTTTTTGATTGCTGCTTCAATTTCACTAGGTGCAATCTGTCTATTCAGATTCTCTAATTCTTCCTGATTTAGTTTCAGAAGATTGTATGTTTCTAAGAATTTATCCATTTTGCCCAAGTTGTCCAGTTTGTTGGCATATAGTTGTTCATAATACTTTCTTACAATCCTTTGTACATCTTTGGTGTCAGTTGTTATTTCTCCTCTTTCATTACTGATTTCATTTATTTGGGTCCCTTCTCTTTTTCTCTTAATGAGTCTGGATAAAGGTTTATCAGTCTTGTTTAGCCTTTCAAAGAACTAGCTCTTGGATTCATTGACCTTTTGTATTGTTTTTTAGACTCTATTTCACCTATTTCTGCTCTGATCTTTATTATTTCCTTCCTTCTACTTGCTTTGGGCTTTGTTGTTGTTGTTGTTGTTGTTGTTGTTTTTCAAGTTCCTCTAAGTGCGAAGTTACATCACTTATTTGAGCTTTTTCTTGTTTTTCTGAGATAGGCCTGTAATGCTATGAATTTCACTCTTAGGATTGCTTTCCCAGTGTCCCAAAGATTTTTGATTGTTGTGGCTTCATTTACATTTGTTTCAAGGTATCTTTTGATTTCTTTCTTGATCTCATTGTTGACCCATTCATTGTTAACATGTTATTTAGCTTCCATGTCTTTGTGTGTCTTTCAGTATTCTTGTGATTGATTTCTAGTTTCATAGCATTGTGGTCAGAGAAGATGCTTGATATGATTTCAATCTTCTTAAATTTATTAAGACTTTTGTGTCCTAATATGTGGACTATCCTAGAAAATGTTCCATGTGCACTTGAAAAGTATGTCTATTCCACCAATTTGGGGTGAAATGCTCTGAAAATATTGATTAAATCCATTTGGTCTAGTGTGTTATTTAAGGCTGCTGTCTCCTTGTTGATTTTCTGTCTGGAAGATCTATCCATTGAAGTCAATGGGGTGCTAAAATCCCTGACTATGACTGTGTTTCTGTCAATCTCTCCCTTCATGTCCATCAAGATTGCTTTACATATTTAGTTGCCCCTATGTTGGGTGTATAAATGTTTACTAGGGTTACATCCTCTTATTGGATCATTCCCTTTATCATTATATAGTGTCCTTCTTTGTCTCTTACTAAAGCCTTGGTTTTAAAGTCTATTTTGTCAGATATAAGTACTGCTACCCCAGTTTTTTTTCTTTTCCATTTGTATGAAATATTTTTTCCATCCCTTTACTTTTATTCTGTGTGTATCTTTCGATCTGAGGTGGGTCTCTTGGAGTAAACATATATATAAGTCTTGTTTTCTTATCCATTCAGCTACCCTATGGCTTTTGGATGGAGCATTTAAGCCATTTATGTTTAAGGTGATTATTGATAGATACGTACACACTGCCATTTTATTGTTGGACTGTTTTCCTGGTTTGTTTCTCTTTCTCTTCTTCTTCTTAAAGCAAGTCCTTTAACATTTGTTGTAGTACTGGGTTGGTGTTAACAAATTCCTTTAGTTTTTTTCTTGTCTGAGAAGTTCCTTATTTCTCCTTTGATTTCAATTGATAGCATTGCTGAGTAAAGAAGCTTTGGTTGTTAGGTCCTTGCTTTTCATCACCTTACATATTTCACACTACTCCCTTCTGGCCTGAAATGTTTCTGGTGAGTAATCAGATTACAGTCTAATTGGTGCTACCTTGTATGTAACTACCTGATTTTCCCCTGTGGCTTTTAAGATTCTCTCCTTGTATTTAAGCCTTGTCATTTTAATAATGTCATCTTTCAGTGCTGGCCTCTTTGGGTCCAACTTGTTTGGGACTCTCTGAGCTTCCAAGACTTGTATGTCTTTTTCCTTCACCAAACTAGGAGTTTTCAGTCATTATTTCTTCAAACAGATTCTTGATCCCTTGCTCACTCTCTTCTCCTTCTGGTGTTCCCATGATATGGATATTGTTCCACTTCACATTACCCAGAATGTTTCTTAAGCTCTCCTTATATTTTTTTAATTCTTTTTTCTTTTTGCTGCTCTGCCTGGGTGTTTTCTTCTACCTTGTCTTCCAAATCACTAATGTGATCCTCTGCTTCATCTAACCTACAGTTTATTCCTTCCAGTGTATTATTTATTTCAGATATTGCATTCTTATTTCTGATTGGTTCTTTTTTATGGTTTCTGTCTTTTTTATGCTTTTGAGTATCCTTATAATCATTACTCTAAACTCTCTGATAAATTACTTGCCTCCATTTAATATAGTTCCTCTTTTGGAGAATTCTCCTGTTATTTTATTTGGGGTCTGTTGCTTTGTCTTCCCATTTTGGCTGCTCCTTTGTATTTTCCACATTAGTTATTAAACTAATCAGTTGTTTGATCAATTGTTAAGCTAACAGAGCTGTAATCAGCAGCCTGGTTTAAGCTCCACAGGTGGAGCAGGTGGGGCTCCTGCTTCCTACCTGGCTCATGCCACTTAGAGAGTAGTGCTCTACCTGAGAAAGATGGCTTCCGCAGTATGGGGAGTGACTCAGCACAGGGATCCTGGTGGCTGTTCTTTCAGTTCTCTTCCCAGAGCCACCAACCCCAGACTCTCCTCAAGCATCTCTAGTCTACTCTGCCCTCCCTCTGCTGGAGCCCAGGGTAAGTGGCTGCCAATGAAATTTTGTGCACTGGCCCTTTAAGAGGCTCTCTGTGTCTCCAGCCTTCTCTCCCTGACAGACAAAAACCCTAGTGCTTTTCACAGCTGGATGTTATCTGGGTTCCTTTCCAGTTCTGGTGCTATAGGCTGGAGAGCCCAGCTTGAGGTTTAGGCCTCACACTTCTCAGGGAAATCCCCCAGCTGCTGAAATATCCCTCTGATCTTCAGCTGCCACCCATGGGAAGCCAGCCAACCCTCTCATGTCTCCACACTCCCTACCAGTCACATTGTGGTGATGTGGTTTCTTTTGTCTGTCCATGGTTATCTGAAACTATTTTACAAAACAAATGAAGTCAGCAATGGTCACTGCAGAAAACTGAATGAATGAATTAGAAGACTAGCTTTAAAAAAAAGTATGTGAGAAATAAAGAGAAAGAAAAAAATTAGCAAAATGTTAGAAACATTGAGGGCATATCCAGAAAAACTACAGTATACATATACGTCAATATACTAGAAGAAAGTAATAACCAATCACATGATTCTGAAGGACTTCACTACAAATCAAAAGCCTATGTACAAATCTATGTTAGTGAAAACCACACACCAGATATGTACTTGTCAAACCTACTTATTTAAAAGAAAAAAAACAAATACTACAGGAACCATAAAGAAAGGTTATTAATTTTTTAATCATGTTAACATCAGACTTCTCTGCACCATGGTTTTCAGAGAAATAAATGTACAACAAAATCTTCACAATCAGCCAAGATAAATATTGCTCATGTAGAAAAATAAAAACTACATTTGTCATTTTCAGATCTGCAAGAGTTAGGAAAGTACGTCACCCATACATATACTCTTCCTAAGGGAAAAAGAGAATTATACCACTGACCAAAAAGTTAACTAAAATAATGAATTTTTTTTAAATGGAGTAGATATGTTATCAAACAATTCATGAGAAGCAAAGCAAAGGTAAAAATTAGACTGGATGCCTAATTCTTGTAAATATAGCTATATTAAAGCCAAATTTCATCTTTCTTTAAATAAGATATAATATTTAAAAATCTATAAAAACAAATATAAAATCCTCAGTTATTACAACAAAAAGTGGGGTGAAAATCATACATAAGCCCTATCTGGGTGGCTCAGTTGGTTGGAGCATTGTCTCATACACCAAAATGCTGCAGGTTCAATTCCTGGTCAGGACACATGCCTGGGTTGGGAGTTCAAGCCCCAGTCAGGGCACATATGAGAGGCTACCAGTCGATATTTCTCTCTCTCTCACTCCCTTCCTCTCTCTAAGAAATCAATAAAAATATATCCTCAGGTGAGGATTTTTTAAAAATCACACATAAGACAACCACTAAAAATGTTGGGAGGTGGGGACGGATGAGACATGGGGGATTGGGAGGAAAATGGAGACAACTGTACTTGAACAACAATAAAAATAAATAAATTAAATTTTAAAATAAAGTAAAAATTTTGTTTCATTCTTGACAAAGAAATATAGAGGAACAAGAGAATTTGGAAGATATTGGCCAATTACTGAGCCAGTAACTGGTAAAAAATTGAAAGCCACGGACTGAATCCAGGATTGGAGCCATGGTAGGGTATTTCCTAAACCAGAAGAGCCAGCAGAGAGCATAACAAAAGTGGACCTGCTGGGAATTTGTATTGGAACCCTAATGGGCTGCTATCTACCTATTTCCAAAGGGTAAATAGTAAGTAAATGAAGACCACTGTGGAGCTTTGATTCATCTGGATGACCCAGAAAACCTCCATCCCTGTAAGTGGTTCTAGATCATCCTTTGTTTCCCCAGTGTCTGACAAAAGCAGATGAAAATACTATCTAGAAAAATTAAAATCATCTACACCTCAGTGTAGCTCTACAAACTTTTTTTTCAAATACAATTCAAAAACACAAACAAAGACAAACTAACACAAAAGAAGAAATGCCATTAGTGAGAACTGGCAGAAATACCAGACAGTACAAACAGAACTACAGGGGTGCCAGATGCTGAAATGTCTCAAAAGAAAAACTTCAAAATAATTATCCTCAGTATATTTGAGGGGCTAAAAAACAACATTGAGTATCTCAATGAAGAAATGATAACTGAAAAATTACACAAAGGTTTCTAGAACTAAAAAAGTACCCAAATGTAAAGCCTTAAAGAGTTTTAAGACAAAGTAGAGACAGGTAATTAAATAATTGAAAATTGGATGGTGAACTGGAATATTACAAGGATGAAACAGAATACAATGATTAAGAGACAAAGAGGACATAATAAAGGGGCTTAATATGCATTTAAATGGATGTCAGAAGGAAGAGGAAGAGCAGGGAGGGAGAGAAGGGCTGAGCATCCCCCCAAATTGATTAAATAAATTCCAACAGCCCAATAAACACCATGCCTGACAGAAGATCATGGAATAGTATTTTTAAGCCACTGAAGGAAATAAATAATTGCAACCCAAGAATTCTTTACTCAATGAAAAGTATCCTTCAAGAATGAATGTGAAATAAAAAAATTTAAACAAACAAAAATGAAGAAAATTTGTTATCACCAGCCCACACAAAAGGAAATGATAAAGAATGTTCTCCAGAAAATAATTTTAGATAAAAGGCTGGAGATCAAGGAAGGAATAAAGGCCACAAAAATAGGAAATAAGGTAGAGTCAAAAGAATAATAATAATATCCCATGGAGTTTAAAATATATATAAGTAAAGCATTCAAAAACAATAGCATCTAAGATAAAAGCTTGAGAATGAAGACTTCTAAGGCCTCTGTATTGTCTGGAAAGAGTGTAAAATGCCAATTGACATTAGAATTAAATCAACTGTGTATGTTGTAATCTCTAGAGTAACCAACTAAATGAAGGACAATAGAGGGAAAATGAGATATTAAATTTTTCTTAATAAAATGGCAAGAAGGTAAAAAACATTGACTATGTAGGATATAGACAATAAACACAATAAATGACAGTTTTAAACCCAAATAACTGTATTAAATATAAATGCTCTAAATATGAAATCATAATGGTTATCAGATTGATGTTTTCAGATTGAATTTTTTTTAAACCTAACTACATGCTCTATACAAATACACATATAAATCATATGAAAACAGAAAAGTTGGAAGTTAAATGATGGGAAAGTAAATGCTATGAAAACATTATTGAAAGAATACAGTATGTCTCTAGTAATACCAGACAAGGTTTTCTTTAAAGCAGAAAGCTTTACCACAGTTAGGAAGATGGATTCTTTTGTAATGGTACAAAAGTTCAATTCCCCAGAAATACATACAATTATAAATCTGTATGCAACTAATAAGATAAACTCAAAAGATATAATGTAAAAACTGGCCAAGCTATATTAAAATACAAAAATGAAAAAATTACAAGAAGTAGACATATCTACAATCAAAAAGAGATTTTCATACAGAGAGAGAACGCTAAATGTATAACCATTCCCAAGAAAAACAAAACAAGTATGATAAACAGAAAATATAAAATACTATATGATGAATAATTTCAAACATATCAGCACTCACAATAAATTTTCTCTGTATTCAATGACATGAAAACCTATACAATAGATCTGTACGGAGACTTTGAGATTTCAAACTACCTTTCATCTTAAGACAAAACCAAAAATGAATCTAAGGAATTTACTTGATACAATTAATCAGCTTTATTTAATAGGTATATATCTTAATTATCAATATACATTTATTTTTACATTATACATATCAAATTTTGTGCTCTCCAGAGACTACACATTTTACAAATATCAATATAATATTGATCCTATATGAAAGTCACAAAAATTCAATAACATTGCAAAAAGGAGTTAAATACATGTCATGATCTCTGATCATAGTGCGTAAAACCTTGAAGTTAAAAACAACAAAAGAACCAAAACATAACACATTCACTCATATGTGGAATATAAAACAAAAAGTAACAAATGAACAAATGAAACAAAAACAAAGTCATAGACACAAACAACAGAATGGTGATTACCAGAGGGAAAGGGGGTGGCAGGAAGGCAAAGGGGTCAAATATATGAAAACAGAAGGACTCTACACTTTGGGTGCTGAGCACACAAAACAGTATACAGATGTAGAATTATAATGTTGTGCACCTGAAATTTATATAGTGTTAACCAGTGTTACTCCCAATAAATTTAATTTTAAAAATAATATTATTATCTTGATTATATGACAATTTTAAAGCAGCCTCCTAAATAAGTCTTAGATAAAAGAGCAATTAGCAACTGAAAACATATTCTATTTGGGAAAAAATCAATTGGACAACTTCTGTAGTTAAACCTGTACTCTGAAAAAAATTCTTAGCTAAGAAATGTTTTTCTTTTTTACTTTCAAATATCAAGTGTGAAAATAAGTAAGTTAGGCATTCAACTCAAATAGCTAGAATATTAAGAACAAAATAAGCATAAAGAAAATGTAAATATTTTGGAAATAAAGTTGAATATATGAGTACACTAGGACCCAGAAATTCCACATTATATTATCATGGTTAATCTTTGGCATGGAGGTACAAAAAATAGACTATCGATACTGTTTTTAATAGCAGAGCATGAAAATGAAACAAGTAACGTGAATAATCCCAAATGTCCATCCACAACAGAAAGATAAATTCCATACATTTGCATATCTTATATTTGCATGTCATAAATTATATATTGTATTTTTAATATTTTCTGTATTTAGCCCTGGCCAGTGTGACTTAGTGGACTGAGCATTGGCCTGCATTACCAGTTTGATTCCCAGTCAGGGCACATGCCTGGTTTGTAGGCCAGGTTCCCAGTGGGGGGCTCACAAGAGACTACCACACACTGGTGTTTCTCTCCCTCTATTTCTCTGTCCTTTCCCCTCTCTCTAAAAATACATAAATAAAATCTTTAAAAAATATATTTTCTTTTTTATATATAAATACATATATTCAAATATTCTTATAAAGAAATGTTATACTCTAATAAAAAAACTACATTAACATGGATAAATTTCAAAAGCATAATAAGCAAGATGCAGAAGAATTCATTCAATTTGATTCCAATTCTAAAAAGTTCAAAACCAAGACAAATCAAGCTACATAAATTTTAGTGATCCATTACTAAGTTGTAAAACCATAGAAAAAGTGAAGAAAATAACCAGAAGTTCAGTAGAATAATTACCTCTTGGAGAGAGAAATAGGCATACACGGAGAAAAAAATACACAGAGAACTAAAATGATGTTCCATTTTTTTTAATTATGCGGTTAGTAATTCATTCTCATTATTATTAAGTTATACATATACATGATATACATTTGTTTGCATATTACATTTCATAATTAAAAGTAGAAGAAGTAAATAGATGCAAGAATGAAAACTAAGAAATCAGAAACTGATTAACAGAGCAGAAAGCAGTGAAATGAGAAAATAAAGCTAAGAGTTGATTTTATTACAAAAAATTCAATGTAAGAGAAAAACTGCTTACAACCTTATAAACAGGAAAAAGAGGAAAAGCACAAAGCTTCAACCTTAGGAAAAGAACAGCCTCGCCAAATATATGAAAAGATATTTTGAAAATAGAAGAGAAAATAATTTGTACCTCTTTCAAAAAATGTTAAAATGGGGATAATATGGTGTTCTGACTAAATATAAATTATCAAAAATTACTTGAGGAAATATGAAAAACTCAACAGCCATTGAAAATGCTGTTATCTCAGAAAAAAACCTAGGCAAAGAAATATCACAACCAACTAATGTCTTTCAAAACACATTCAAAAGAAAGCTTAACTGACATGTTGTATAAACTATTTCTGAAAACAGAAAAAATAAAAGTTTAATCAATTACTTTCATGAAACCAGCATTATCCTGACATTAAAAATTTGACTAAACCAGCACACAGACAAGAAGAAACCAAAGACCAATCACATCTGTAAGTATCAATACTGAAACTCTGAATACACACAGCAGCTGGCTGAACTCAGCAATATTAAAATAAAAACTTCATTGTCACAAGTGCACTTATTTCAAAATATGAAAAGTTAGCCTTAGGAAATCAATTACTAAATTATACCAAGTGATGAGGAAGATTATACGCTCAACCCAGTCAGTTCAAAAAAAAGCACCTAATAAAATGCAACAGCCATTCCTTGTTAAATGGAAAAATAGTGAATGAGGTATAGGAACTTTAACAGAAAATATAGTATCTACTTTTATCAACAGCCACTGCCTTAATGGTAAAACAAAGGGCAATTTTTTTTTACTTTTTTTAATTGATGTTACTATTTGCCCACCACCACTTTCCCCCACCCTACCCACACCCACCTCCCACCCAATCCCACCCCCTCTTGGTTCCGTCCATGGGTCCCTCACTCATGTTCATTTACATCCCTCCCTTCTTTCCTACCTTATTTCCCTCTCCCCTCCCCTCTGGTTACGTCAGTTTGTTGTCGATTTCAATGTCTCTGGCTATATTTTGCTTCCCAGTTTGTTTTGTTAATTAGGTTCCACTTATAGGTGAGATCATATGGTATTTGTCTTTCAATGCCTGGCTTACTTCACTTAGCATAATACTTTCCACTTCCATCCATGTTGTTGAGAAGGGTAGGAGCTCCTTCTTTCTTTCTGCTGTGTAATACCCCATTGTGTAAATGTACCATAGTTTATTGATCCACTCATTTACTGATGGGCGCCTACCCTGCTTCCAGCACTTGACTATTGTAAATTGTGCTGCTATGAACATTGGGGTGCACAGGTTCTTTTGAATTAGTGCTTCAGGATTCTTAGGGTATAAACCCAGCAGTGGAATTGCTGGGTCAAAAGGCAGTTCCATTTTCAGTTTCTTGAGGAAATTCCATACTGTATTCCACAGTGGCTGCACCAGTCTGCATTCCCACCAACAGTGCAGTAGGGTTCCCTTTTCTCCACAGCCCTGCCAGCAATTTTATTAAATCAGAAACAAGATATAAGTAAATGAATGGATCAAAAAACTATGGTATATTTACACAATGGGATTCTATGCAGCAGAAAGAAAGAAGGAGCTCCTACCCTTTGCGACAGCATGGATGGAACTGGAAAGCATTATGCTAAGTGAAATAAGCCAGGTGGTGAAAGACAAATACCAAATGATCTCACCTTTAACAGGAACCTAAACAACAAAACAAACAAACAAGCAAAATATAACCAAAGACACTGAAATAGAGAACAGGCTGATAGTGACCAGAGGGGAGATGGGAGGGAATTTCAGGGGAAAAGGGGAAGGGTTTGCAGGAACAAGTATAAAGGACACATGGACAAAAACAAGGGGGGGTGGAAACGGGAGGGAGGTGGGAAGGACTGGAGGGGTGGGCTGGAATGGGAGTAAAAGACAGAAAACTGTACTTGAACAACAATTAAAATTAAAATTTTTAAAAAGAAACAAGATATAAGAAACAAATGCTGGTTATTACACTACTATTTAGTGCTTTCTGAAAATTATGGCTAATAAAATAAGTAGAAAAACATACAAGTGTGTAACTAATAGAAAAGAGAGATGAGATAATAAAATTTGAAGATGATGTGGCCACCTAAAATTCCAAAAGGAACTGAATGAAATAGATTAGATTAATAATGAATTCAGAAGGTGAGTAGTTATATACAAATATACAAAAAAATTACTCTTCTAATGTACAGTAGTCCCTCCCACCCCATATACAAGGTTTTGCTTTCTGTGGTTTCAGTTACCCACAGTCAACCAAGGCCTGAAACTATTAAATGGAAAATTCTACCTCACTCCACCTCCTCATGTAGGCACTGTGTCATCTTGCATCATCACAAGGGGAGGGTGAGGACAGTACAAGGTATTTTGAGAGATACCACAGTCACACGACATTTACTATAGCATATTGTTATAACTGTTCTATTTTATTACTAATTAGTGTTCATCTCTTGCTGTGCTTAATTTATAAATGTGATTTTATCATAAGTGTATGTACAGGGTAGGGCAAAAGTAGGTTCACAGTGTTTCAGATGGAAAAATAATACGATAATTAATAAATAATAATACAAGAATAAAAACTTTTGTATACTCAAAATTGTAAACCTCCTTTTGCCTCATCCATACGTATGGGGAAAAAAACATAATATGTATTGGGTTCAGTCCTATCCATGGTTTCAGGCATCCATTGAGAGGTTTTGGAATGTATTCCGTATGGATAAAGGGGGACTACTGTATAAAAAATAATCAATTATATATAAAACACTATTCACAAGAGCAACACATTTTTAAGTCACCTCATAATAAACTTAGGATCTGTTTCTAGAAAACTTTACTAACACACTTAAAAGGAAGTTTTAATAAATGAAGAGAAATGTCTTCTTAAATAAGAAGACTCAGAGAGTCCCAAAGAAGTTGTACTCAAGGAGGAACACACCAAGGCACATCATAATTACATTACCCAAGATTAAAATGAAGGAGAGAATTCTAGAAGCAGCTAGAGATAAGGGGACAGTCACTTACAAAGGAGTTCCCATTAGACTGTCAGATGATTTCTCAAAAGAGACCTTACAGTCAAGAAGGGGCTGGAAAGAAATATTTCAAGTCATGAAAGACAAGGACCTACATCCAAGATTGCTCTATCCAGCAAAGTTTTCATTTAGAATGGAAGGGTAGACAAAGTGCTTCTCAGATAAGGTCAAGTTAAAGGAGTTCACCATCCCCAAGCCCTTATTATATGAAATGTTAAAGTGACTTATCTAAGAAAAAGGAGATCAAAAATACAAACAGTAATATGACAACAAACACAACTATCAACAACCAAACTTATGAAAACAAAAACAGACTAAGCAAACAACTGGAACAGGAACAGAATCACAGAAATAGAGATCACATGGAGGGTTATCAGTGGAAAGGGGAGAATGGGAGAAAAGGTAGAGAGAATAAGAAGCATAATTGGTAGGTACAAAATAGACAGGGGGAGGTTAAGAATAGTATGGGAAATGGAGAAGCCAAAGAACTTATATGTACAACCCATGGACATGAACTAAGGTGGGGGAATGCTGGTGGGAGGGGGGGTACAGGATGGTGGTGAACAAAGGGGAGAAAAAATGGGACAATTGTAATAGCATAGTCAATAAAGTGAATTTTTAAAAAGGGTGAAAAAAAGAAGACTCAAATTGCAAAGATGTTGACTTTCCCCAAAGTGATCTGTAAATCTAGTGCAATTAAAAGAAGAATCTCATTTGAATTTCAGTTTGAAACTCTATCAACAGAAATAATCAAAAGTACTTTGAGAAAAGAATTATGAAAGTGAATTCAAAGTATCAAATAAAATGCTTGCTGAAAGAACAATAAATCAAACTGTGGAAGAGAGTAGAATGTCCATAAACAAATTCATATTACCTTATGTAATAATCTCATCAATGATAAATACGATATTTAAAGTCAGAGGGAAAATAATTATTCAATAAATAGGGTGAACTATAGATTAACAATGGCAGTGACCATATCCCTACTTCACACCATACAGCAAAACAAATTACAGCTATATTAAATGTGCACTTAAATGTACAAAAACTGTGCCATAAAAGAAATAAAAGAGATTAAAGATCAATGGTTAGATTCTTTGGCAAAAGGAAACCTTTCTCCCTACTTCAAGGAAAGAAAGTAGAAAGAAAAGAAGGAAGGAGGGAGTAGAAAAGATAAATCAGAAGGAATTATGTACATATTTAACCTGATGCAAAATGTAAGTACTCTCCATATTTTTTTAAAAAAAAGACAAAATTCACAACTAACCAGAAAGAAAAATAATTATTTTTGTTAATATATGCTATAGACAAGGATTAATCTCGTTAATAGGTTTTTAAATCTTTACACAGCAATAGGAAATGAAAATGGCTCTCAAGTTTACTACTAGTAATGCGGAGAATAATACTAGTGAAATAAACATTCCAGTCATAACTTGCAATGTCTCTTCCAGGTGGCAAGCAAATCCTTTCGGAGAGTAATTTGGCAGTATTAACAGAAGTCTTTATAAAGGGCATACTCATTAATATTCCACATCTAGAAATTTACCACAAGGAAATACAAACAACATATACAAAGATTTCTGAAGATAGTTGTACCACCATTTAAAATACTGAAAATTTCTGCCCTGACCACTGTGGCTCAGTTGGTTGGAGCATCGTACCATAACTGAAAGGCAGTGGGTTCAATTCCCAGTCGGGGCACATGCCTTGATTGTAGGTTCAATTCCCAGTCCAGGCGGACACGATCCCTGGCCCCGGTGTGCAGGAGGCAACCAATCGATGTTTCTCTCACACATTGATGTTAATTTCTCCCTTTCTCTCTCCCTTCTTCTCTCTCTAAAAGCTATGAAATAATGTCCTCAGGTGAGGATTAAAAAGGTATTTAAAAAATACTGAAAATTTCAAAATGAACTAAAAAAATAATCTAGTATATAACAAGGTGATAAATTATATGGTACAGCATATTAAAATTGTCATAGGCATTACTAAATAAAGGAAGACATAAAATATCATTAAAAAGTGCTGCAGTATATTTTGTATAGTATGGTCATAATTTTGTATTAATAGTTATTACATATGGATTTAGATATCCATTACATAAGTAGAAAAAGAGATAAGATGGATATACTCTATGTTAGCAGTGGATAATGAGAAATAAAAGAACTGGGGTTTTTTTCTTTTTTAAAATTTCGACAAGGAGTACATATTTGCTTTATAATTTGATTTTTAAAATGTGTTGAGACAACATATAATAGGGAGAAGAAACTGCACCAAGATAGTTGAAAAGAAGACATTGGAGCACCTATTACTGCAATAAGAATTGCATGGACAACAGAGACACACACCCTGCTTTTCCTGTTCTACAAACTGCTAATTAACATTCCGTGAGTTCTTGGTAAAAATCCTAAAATGGATTTTTGTGAAAATCAGTTTATAGATCTCTATGAATGTATGGAATGATTTATCAATAACATGGAGCCACTCCAACAAGCAAGGTCTTCACACCCATCTCACTTCCTCCTATAATTCACATGATTGTGCAGAAGGGAAATGATACAGATGCACAATATCCTAAAAGCAACAAAGCATTAGACAAAATTTTCCTTATCATTTAGAGTAAAACTGAAAAATGTTACTAGCGCAAGGGTAGTGTCCATAAAAAAGAGCAAATGAAGTCCTCCAAAAATTCTGTCCTCCGTAAATACAATCAGAAAACTTGCAAAAATTATCAGAACCAACTTTTTTCAGAACTCTGGAAATTAACCAAACTCTTAAGCAATCCAAGGGGTATTTATTCAAGAAATAATCTTAGTAAGAACAGTGAACTTCTTGTTTTAATTTGCCTATTTCATGCCTGGTACTTGCTTATCCAAACATTTCTCTATTTTACCTATATTAAAGCCCAGAAATTTAAAACACACATGCACAGGAGATAATATCCAATCACATTTTCAAAATAATTTCAACAGGCCAAAAAATTGGCAAGGTGCAATTTCAACAGAAATGATTGTAATACACATAGGTTAGAAAACTGAAAAGAAAAGAATGTACTAGAACAAGATCTAAATCAATTACTGGGAACTGTTTGTGTAAAAAGAAATCTAGGAGGTTTTAATTGACTTCAAGATTCATATCACACAACCAAATATAAAACGGCTTTTTTAAAATACTGTTCAATTCATCAAGGAGATATAATGATTATAAACATATGTGCACCTAACAACATAGAGCCAAAATGCAGGGATGGGCAAAAGAAGGCTTACAACTGTGCGTATGCAAAACAGTTTATTCTTGTATTTTTATTTGTTAATTATTATATTATTTTCCATACAAACAACTATAAGACTACTTTTCCCATCCCTGTATATGAAGCAAATTGATATAACAGAAGGGAGAAATATGCAATTCTATAATAGCTGGAGTCTTTTAATACCCCACACTTAATAAGGAATAGAACACACAGATCAATAAAGGAACAGATGACTTGCAGAACATTATAAACCAATTACACCAAAAATACATATAACATAATGCTCAACAACAGCAGAATATACATTCTTCTCAAGTACACATTACACTCTCTAGGACAGACCACATGCCCATAAAACAAGTTTTAATACATTTTAAAGGATTTAAATGACACAAAGTACATTTTCTGACCACAATGGAATAAAGTTAGAAATCAGTAACAGAAGGAAACTTGGAAAACTCACAAATACATAAAAATTAAACAGTACTCTCTTAAACAACCAACCAGTCAAAAAAAATCAAAAGAGAAATGAGAAAATATTTTTAAACAAATTAAAACAAAAGCAAACATCAAAGTTTATGACATGCAGTAACAATGGTGCTCAGAGAAAAATTTATAGCTATAAATAACACCTACATTAAAAAGGAATAAAGATTACAAATCACTAGCCTAATTATATACCTTAAGGAACTAGAAAAAGAAGAGAAAACTAAGCCCAAATCTAGTACAGGGAAGGAAATAATAAAGATGAGAGTGCAGACAAACCATATAGAGAATAAAAACAACAGGGAAAGTCAGCAAAACCAAAAGGTAGTTCTTTGGAAAGATAAAAAAAAATTGCTAACCCTTTAGCTAGACCAAAAAAAAAAGAGAGAGAGAGAGAGAAGACTTAAATTGCTAAATCAGAAGTTAAAGAAAGGGCATGACTATAGACCTTACAGAAATAAAAAAGAATTATGAGAGAATGCTATAAACAGATAGCATTGTTCATGTAGGCTATCCAGTTTGTTGAATACCTAACTACATGACAAAACGAACAACCTACATGAATTGGAAAAATTCCTAGAAACAACTTAACTACCAAAACTGACTCAAAAATAAATAGAAAGTCTATATAAACCTACAACAAGTAAGGAGATTGAATTAGTAATCAAAAACGTCCAAACAAACAAAAGGCCAGGACCAGATGACTTCACTGATAAATTCTACCAAATATCTAAAGAAGAATTAACACCAAGTATTCCAAAAATTAAAGAGGAAGACCTACTTCCTAATTCATTTTATAATGCCAATGTTACCCTGATGTCAAAACCAGACAAGACACACATATAAACACACACACACACACACACACAAAAAAAAAAAAAAAACTAGGTCAACATCTCTCATGCATATAGCTTTAAAAAGTCCTCATCAACATACCAGCAAAACAAATCCAACATCATATTAAAAGGATCATACACCATTACCAAGTGGGATTGATACCAGGAATGCAAAGGTGGTTCAACATACGAAAACCAATAGATGTAATACACTACATTAATAAAAAGAAGGAGAAATGCATGATCATATCAACTGACACAGAAAAGGCATTTGACAATATCCAACACCCTTTCATATTAAAAAAAAATAATAAAATAAATAAAACCAGGTACTTGACATGATAAGGAACATTAATGAAAAACCCACAGCCAACATCATATTCAACGGTTAAAGGCTGAAAGCTCTTCTCTTAGACCAGGAACAAGACTACAATGCTTACTTTCTCCACCTCTATTCAACATACTACTGGAGTTCTACCCTAAATATGACACCAAAACCAAAGGCAGTGAAAAAAATAGATCCTGCATTAAAAGTTCAATTTTTGTATATCAAAGAACATTGTCAAGAGAGTGAAAAAACAACACATAGAATGTGAGAAAATATTTTCAAATCACATATGTGATAAGAGTTTAATATCTAGAATATATACAGAACTCCTATGACCCAACAACAGAAAGACAAATGACCCAATTTAAAAATGAACAAAAGACATGAATAAACATTTCTTCAAAGAAGATATAATCAATGGCAATATGCACATGAAAAGATGCTCAACATCATAAACAAGTATCAGTGAAGATGTGAATAAACTGGAATCCTCAAAACATTGCTGGTGAGAGTGTAAGATAGTGCGGATGTTGTGGAAAACAGTTGGACAGTGTCTCAAAAAGTTAAACATTGAATTATAATATAACCTAGCAATTCCACTCTTAGGCATATACCCAAAAGAACAGAAAATAGGGACTCAACCCTGGCTGGTGTGGCTCAATGGGTTGAGTGCTGGCATGTGAACCAAAGGATTGCCAGTTCGATTCTCAGTCAGGGCACACACCTGAGTTGCAAGCCAGGTCCCCAGTAGGGGGCACATGAGAGGCAACCACACATTGATGTTTCTCTACTTCTCCTTCTCCCTCCATTCCCTTCTGTCTAAAAATCAATCAATCAATCAATAAAAAGAAAATAGGAACTCAAATAAATAATTGAAAGCCAAGTTATAGCAGCATTATTCACACTAGCCAAAAGAAGTCCATCAACAGATGAACAGATAAACAACATGTGGTATACATACATATTAGAGAATATTATCCAAGCATAAAAAGAAATGAAATCCTGACTACATGCCACAACATGAATAAACTTTAAAAACACTATGGTAAGTAAAAACAAAAATCCAGATAGAAAAAGCCATATATTGTATGATTCTATTCATATGAAATATCTAAAAAAGGCAAAGCCATAAAACAAAAAGCAGCTTAGTAGATGCTTTGAGATGGGGAAGTGGGGGGACTGACTAGGTGGTGGGCATGGAGTTTCCGCCTGGTGTGATGGGAAATGTGCTGGAATAAGGCAGTGGCAATGGTTACACAACATTGTGAAAATACTAACTGCCACTGACCTGTATGCTTTAATGGTTAAAATGGAAAAGTTTATGTTATATATATTTCACCACAATAAAAAAACAGCAAAAGTATATAGCTGTAAGTAAAACTTTAACATAAAAACAGCTAATACAACTTTTACTACACTTACTCTATTTTTCTAATATATTTTATTGATTATGCTATTACAGTTGTCCCATTTCTCCCCCATCATTCCCCCCCACCCTGCACACCCCCTCCCACCCACATTCCCCTCCTTTAGTTCATGTCCATGTGTCATAAGTTCTTTAGCTTCTACTTTTCCCACACTATTCTTGCCCTCCCCCTGTCTATCTTCTACCCACCATCTATGCTACTTATTCTCTGCACCTTCCCCCCTCCTCCTCCCACTCCCCTGTTGCTAACCCTCCATCTGATCTCCATTTCTGTGGTTCTGCTCTTTGTTCTAGCTGTTTGCTTAGTATGCTTTTGTTTTAGGTGTGGTTGTTAATATCTGTGAGTTTGCTGTCTTTTCACTGTCCTATTTTTTATCTTCTTTTTCTAAGTCCCTTTAACATTTCATATAATAAGGGCTTGGTGATGATGAACTCCTTTAACTTGACCTTATCTGTGAAGCACTTTATCTGCCTTTCCATTCTAATGACAGCTTTGCTGGATAGAGCAATCTTGGATGGAGGTCCTTGACTTTCATGACTTGGAATACTTCTTTCCAACCCCTTCTTGCCTGTAAAGTCTCTTGAGAAATCAGCTGACAGTCTGATGGGAACTCCTTTGTAGGTGACTGTGCCCTTATCCCTTGCTGCTTCTAGAATTCTCTCCTTCATTTTAATATTGCAAATGTAATTATGATGTGCCTTGGTGTGTTACTCCCTGGGTCCACCTTCTTTGGGACTCTCTGAGCTTCCTGGACTTCCTGGAAGTCTATTTCCTTTGCCAGATTGGGGAAGTTCTCCTTTATTATTTGTTCAAATAAGTTTTCCACTTGTTGTTCTCCCTTTTCCCCTTCTGGTATCCCTATAATTCGAATGTTGGTACGTTTAAAGATGTCCTGGAGGTTCATAAGCCTCTCCTCATTTTTTTGAATTCTTGTTTCTTCATTCTTTTCTGATTGGTTGTTTCTTTCTTCCTTCTGGTCCACTCCATTGATTCGAGTCCCAGTTTTCCTCCCATCACTATTGGTTTCCTGTGTGTTTTTCTTCATTTCACTTAGTGTAGCCTTCATTTGTTCATCTAATTTGCGACCAAATTCAACCAATTCTGTGAGCATCCTAATCACCAGTGCTTTAAACTGTGCATCTGATAGGTTGGCTATCTCTTGGTTGCTTCGATGAATTAGCTCTGGGGCTTTCATCTGTTCTCCCATTTGAGCCATTTTAGGGTTTTTTTCTTTTTTTTTCTTTTTTCTTTTTCTTTTTCTTTTTTTTGGGGGGGTCTTGTCACAGGTGTTACATAGTGAGAGGCAGAGCCTTAGGTGTTCACCAGGGCAGGGCAACCCAGTGGCTGGGTTGTGATGCTATATGTGGGGGCGGGGTAGGAGAGGGAACAATGGCACTTGCTCTGCTCTCTCTTGGATTCCAGTCCCCTCCACCACTTCCCCCAAGTAAATTGAGCCCTTCTGGTGCTGATTTCCATATGGGTGGGCTTGTGTACATTCCAGGACCCTGTGGGTCTCTCTAATGAACTCTCCTGTGAGGCTGGGAGTTTCCCCTAATACCTCAACCCCCACAAGTGTTCTCAATCGGTGCCTTTAGACTTTATTTCCTGGCGGTGGGGCCCTGGGTTTCGAGATCCATCCTGCTTTCCGTTCTCGCCTAGATTATCTGCACAGGAATGTGGGGCCACCTGGTCAGCCAGCCACTCTGCGCAGCCCTACTGGGCCTGCCTGCCACCACCCGGTGCCCAGGGTCCGCTATCCACTGCCTCTACACCCTGGATCTACCAACTGCTGCTTGCATGCCAGGTTCTACCAACCTCCACTTTTTCCTGCTTCAACTCCGCCCCTCTTACCAGTCTGGATGAACAGTTGTTGGACTTCCATACAGTTCAATTTTCTATCAGTTCTGGTTGTTTTCTTGTTTCTAAATCTTTGTTGTCCTTAATTTTGGTTGTGTGAGGAGGCAGTGTGTCCACCTATGCCTCCATCTTGGCCAGAAGTCCCTATTTTTCTACTTTATCAATGTTTTTGTTTTTATTTATATTTTTGTTCCTTCAATTCACTTTGTTATTCTTTTTCTAACTTTTTGAGATGAATATGAGTTTTTTCTTTTTTGTTTTTAATGTATTATTTATTGTAAATGTCCTTCAAACCACCAATTTACCAATTGCACTGAAGTTCCAAGACTATTGTTTTTATTGATGTTATTTTTAAAATATTCTGCAATTTAGATTCTTCCTGAATCTAATTTAGTCTTAGGTTTTTCCTGAGACTAAATTAATAAAAAGTCCAGTGTCCAAATTATAATAAGTGAACTTTGCTGATAAACCAAGAATGATTCTAGGTAACACATTTAAAGTAGGGCACTAAACAGATTCGAGATACGTGAGAACTCAACCAGGAGGGTGAAGGATTGGGAAACATATCAGATAAGAGCAGGAAAAAAGATAGGGATGCTTAGTCTGGAAGAGAAAACAGTCCTAATTTCTAGTAGCACAGAACTTTCTGCAATACTTGAAAGACTTCCACAAGCAGGTCTTACGCCATAGGGGCTGGATCACTGAACCAGACATGGCCCTGCCTTCAAGAAAACAGTTCTTAAATAAGTACAAAAGTAACTGACTGATTACAAGCACCAATGCTGTGAAAGATAAGCACAGGATTCTCAGAGAACAGATAACAGGGAGGTCTACTCCGGTCTGAGGGCCAGGGAAGACCTCTTTGATGAATCAACTTTAAAGCTGAGAAGTGAGGGGAAGAGCTGACCAGGCAGTGCCAGGGGTTCTCAGACACAAGAAACAGCATGAGTAAAAGGTCCTGAGGCAACGGGCATTTGAATGAACTGAAATGAGGCAGCAGGGATGGTGCACAGAGAAGGAAAGGGAGAGTGGTCTTAGCTGAGCCTGGAAAGGCAGGCAGGTGTTAGATCATGGTAAGTATTTGGGACATCTGCCCGAGAGCAATGGGAGGCCAATGAAGACTTTGGAAAGACAGTGGCCTGTTCAGAATTACCTTTGCAATCAACCACTTAGTTATAGAATGAGATAGAGGGTAGCAAAGAGGAAATGTTGAGGAGTCCCACTAAGAAGCTACTGTTTCTTCCAAGGGAGAAAGGAACAGCATGGACATGGAGGGCAGCAGGGAAATGGCACTATCCAGGAAATGAAAGTGACAGATCTCGGTGACGGAACTCATTACGCTTACCAATGCAAGTGTAAATTTCTCAAGAAGGCAGACTTTGACTCACAAGGCATTTTTCAACAGCTAGCACCCTACACCAAAATTAAAGAGACTGCCCTGCAAGACGAAGCACCCTATTTGCTTGGAAAGTTTCCTAGTAGGATAGGAGATCAAATGTGAAGGGTGTGTGTGCTGGATGTGGAATTGGACTGGGTGACACCTAAGATATTCCAACTTCTAAACCCCTTTGCTAAAATCAATATAAATGTCAGGCTATCTGGACAACTCAATGTAAAACATCTAGGAAAGAAAGAAATCACATGTGTTTACACATGTATAGGAATTATCACCTATCTCTACTATCCTCTCTATTCAAGCTGAGTTTCTTACAGAAAAAAATGCACTGATAAATTACCATTCGTAGTTTATAGGTTGTCATGCCAACGGTGAAAAAACAGTATTATATATCTCATCCTGGTGCTTTGTATTTCTTTAAGTATTGGTATAAATACTTCTACTTACTTGTACATTCCATCTTAATTTTGGTAACTATCAATAATGTGTATGCTCTGGCAATATTTTTTTAAGCCAAGTGAACAGGCCCATATGATAGATAGCATCTGGGACCATATGCCTCACCAATAGAAGCCTAGCTTTTTTGAAGACAAATCCATATAAGGCACCACTGTCCACCAGGCACCAAACTGTACGTACAGTATATGGTAGTAAAGAAAGACATTATCCTGCCAATTCCAACCATGAAGGGACACAAACACCACTGCCAATCAAAGGGGGCAGGGGGGACCACATGGGAAAAATACACTGACGCTCAGAAATATGCTGAAATGATAAGACTGAGCAAGAAATGTTACTAACAACTGCCCTCAAAACCAGCATTCTCCTAAATACTAAAGCCTGAGTAAAGGTCAACGAACCCCAAGACCCCTAAAAGTGGTTCCTCCACAGTAATTCCTAGCGGGCGGAGCCATCACTATTTCGGAAGCAGCGAGGCGTAAAGCAGTGCTGACACACACGTGCTCAGATGGATTCCAAGGGAGGGTTTCCCATCCCAGTGCAGCCATTCACAGGCACTCCCTCACACACCAACCCTCCGGCTGGCCTGCGGAACCCTCTCTCGAGCACTATGGCACACACAACTGTGTCTTCCCACTCTGGGCCACGGAACAGCAGGAAGAGTCTCTCGTAAGTGGTTGTAAGTGGTGGTGGTTTGGTTTGGTTTGGTTTGATCTGGTTTGATTTGATTGTCCTGCCTTGCCATCTCAGGGCATTCTTCATTCTAACTGATCCTGGAGTCTAAAAGAAGAGATGAGGGAAATGTTTGTTTTGTGGTTAAAACCTGACATGTAACAACTGCTCGCAGTCCTCCTCTCCCATTTAAAAGTCAGGCCAGAAGGACCTAGAACTCTCGGAATGCCTGACACTGT
Source organism: Anoura caudifer (assembly GCA_004027475.1). Classification (NCBI taxonomy): domain Eukaryota; kingdom Metazoa; phylum Chordata; class Mammalia; order Chiroptera; family Phyllostomidae; genus Anoura; species Anoura caudifer. The sequence continues at coordinate 69,339 of PVKU01006760.1, forward strand.
GTTTTATACCATATAAGGAGACAAGGTGTTAGACAGTCAGTCATTATCACACACTACTACACCACGTCTAGAAGGTTCACCAACCGCCACCCGGACCTTGAGTAGTTTTTCATTACAGCGGGATGCATTGTGCCGTAAAGTGAGTTTGCTTGTACATTTTTGTGTGAGGAGACATGAATAGGCCTGAACTTTTTAAGACCGCTGCAGACCTACAATGTTGCTAAAACAATGCATGTATGAGAAATTCAAACATATGTCCCAATATGGCAGAAAAAGCTGTATTCTGAGGTCTGCTCACAAAGAAAAGGGTTGACCTGGCCGTCCCTTTCAACACACTGAACACTCCAATGTGGCGAAAATGTGCTCTATAACTACATGTGGGTGTTAGGTTTTTCAATTGTCACATTCTGAACAACGGTTTAAAAGACACTCATGGCTGCAGCCCCAGCACCCAGTGTAGTTCCAGGCACATAATTGATGAACAATAAATATTTGATTGATGGAGCAGTGAGCAAATGATTACTTTTAAATAAAATCAAATCCAGCATTTGTATAAAATCCATGGTTTGTTAGACCTGTTCAGACATAATTGTTTGAAGATTTTATTTACTTACTTACTTACTTACTTATTTATTTATTGAGAGAGGGGAAGGGAGAAATAGAGGGAGAGAAATACCAATCGGTTGTCTCTCACATGCCCCCAACAAGGGACCTGGCGTGCAACCCAGGCATGTGCCCTGACTGGGAACCGAACTGATAACCTTTCAGTCTGTGGGATGGTGACCTTTCAGTTTGTGGGTTGATGCCCAACCCACTGAGCCACACCAGTCAGAGCCGGTTGTAATTTTTAAAACCCCGACTAGAAAAGAAATGAAAATCAAAGAGGAACACTCCCTCATCCAGAACCTGGATGAATATGAGAACCATGAGAATACGGTGGTGACCTTTGGCAGGGAAATTCCTGGAGTAGCAGAGTATGGCCCAGAGCCCTGGTCCCAGAGATGTGTCCTGAAAGTCTCCATGCTGCCACTCCTCTGAGTCATTTATAAAGCAATGTGGTGAAGGGTCAATGCGGGGATTCTGGGAGAGATGGAGTGATGGAGTCAAAACGGAAGAAATGGGAGCGGAGCAGTATCCTGTATACTATGAGAAGGCAGGGCATAAGACAGCAAACTAGTGATCCTCCAAGGCTTCTCAGAAACCTGTCACTTTATAAGGCCTGGTCAACTGGTGGACTTTCCCTGGAATGATGTGACTTCTGGAAGCAAAAGCTTCTGCCCACTGGCTAAGGATAGCTGGGCAATGGCTGAAGGAGACGATGCGCTGAAAGAAGGGATAAGAATGGTGGGTCGGAGCTACTCTTCATCGTTCACGCAAGTACCAGAGCCAAAGGCTGACTCAAGGCAGGGGTGAATTCCAGACCCAGGAGAGGGCTGCCCTAGAGGTCCAGCCCCACCTGTGCCTGCCACCCTGAGTGCAGCTCCACCAGACCCACTCCAGTGTGCACGAAGGCCGGTGGGGTCCTTGCAGCTAGGCTTGCCCCTCTTCACACATGCATACAAACAGGATGATAACAATTTTTAACAAGTAAGGCATTTACTGAAGTAGTAAGTAACAGACTCATTCTGGAGGCTTTCAAAAACAGAAGAGATCTCATTTTATAGCAGAGGCCATCCAGGCTCAAAAGGATTAAAAGAATAGTCTGGCCACACGATGTTATCATGTGGAGTGTGGGCAGGAACCCTGTTTCAAGCAGGATTCATTCAGAGAAGCAGAACCACTAGAATATATACATTAATTTACTGCCAGGATTGGCTCCCATGGTTGTGGGGCTGGCTAGGCTAGTCGGAAGCTCATAGGGCAGCCTGCTGGGAAATGCAAGCTGCAAGTCTTCCAGGCTGAAGCTGCTGTCCACACACAGAACTTCTTCTTCGGGGAAACCTCCTTCCATTCTCAGGGCTTTTCAACTGGTTGAATCGAGTCCACCAAAATAATATAGGATAATCTCCCATAAAGTCAACTGATTACAGACTTTAATCTCATCTACACAATATCTTTACAACAACACCTAGATTAGTGTTTGATTGAACAGCTGAGAACTGAAGCCAACCAAGCTGACACATAAAACTGACGGTCACAGAGCGCGGGCCTGTGAACCAAAGGATCGTGGTTCGATTCCCAGTCAGGGCACATGCCTGGGTTGCAGGACAGTTCCCAGCAGGGGACACACGAGAGGCAACCATACATTGATATTCCTCCCCCTCTCTCCTTCCCTTCCCCTCTAAAGATAAATAAATAAAGTCTTTTTTTTTTTTAAAAAAAAAGCTGACAATCACATTCACTGATCAGTAGTGTTCCATCCATTCTACCTCTTCTCTCAGAATGAAAATGTGGCAAAACCTAAATGAAGAACTAACTGTATCTCCTAGTCCTCCAACTTAGCAAGATCTTCTCCTTGAACAAATTCTATTTTAAAAGGTTCTGTATGCCTATATCATACACATTCTACTTTTTTTCTCCAGGTATAATCACTGAAGACACCAGACCCCACTGTCATAGGTTCAGTGAGAGAGGGATTTGTAGGGTTTATGAAAAGTTACTTCTTCTAAGAACATAAGTTCAATGACCCAGAGTCTACGCCACAATATTTTATTATCCAAGTCATCCAAAGTAGCAGAGCATGTGTAGAAGCGGGAAAACGGAGATGAGTGACCCATTATCCCACTCCACCCCTGGATAACACAGTCAATCTCTCCTCACTATCACGCCCAAGACTCTAAAGTGTCACCCCCATATGGAGTCTTTACATCCACATTCCCCACACTCCCTCCACTCATCGTTACACTGCAATCAAGTCCTCCCCCACCTGCCAATGTATGGAATGGATGTTCCCAGGGGTTACAGTCCCAATGACTTCCTCATTATGAAATCCAAAGGATGCTGGTTGTTGACCATACCTTCTTTTTAAAAGACTTTATTTATTCATTTTTAGAGAGAGGGAAAGGGAAGGAGAAAGAGAGGGACAGAAACATCAATGTGTGGTTGCCTCTCACCTGCCCCCTACTGGGGACCTGGCCTGCAACCCAGGCATGTGTCCTGACGGAGAATCAAACTGGCGACCCTTTGGTTGGCAAGCCAGTGCTCAATCCACTGAGCCACACCAGCCAGGGCCATACCTTCTTTCTTGAAATGCAATTTTCCACTGTCTTCCTTAACAACAAAGCCTCTTTTTTTTTTTTCAGAGAGAAAATCTGATCTTTCTCTTCTTCCATCACTTAAATGTCCACTTTCTCCATTACTCCATCACTGAACCCTCCTCATATTTACACACTGTTATTTGGCCTTAATTATAATCTATATACAAATGATTCCCAATCTCTATTTCCATGCCAAATACTGCTTGTGAGCTTCAGACTCACATGACCTCCCATTATGGACGTCTATACCTAGATGTCTCAGAAACACTCTGAATTCATTGTCCTCTCCACTACCCTCACTGCCTTCAAACAATGCTTCTTCGAGGTTTCCTATCTCCATAGCTGGTCCCACTTCATGCACCAAAACAGAAACCAATCCCTACATACCATCAATAAGGTTTTACTTGAAGTGGGGAGGGGAACATGCAGCTATAAATCACTTTTTTGGCCTCCTTTGCAGCTAGATGACCATATAATTAGATCCAGGCCAATGAGCTGAAAGCAGGACTGCATGGAACTTCTAGTTATTTATAAAAGATGATTTAATTTTTGCCCTTTCCTTCTTCCTGCTTTTTCCTTCCTCTTACAAAAAGGATGGTTAAGTCTTTATGGCCATTTTGGACCAAGCAGTGACCATGAAGACAGAAGACACAACTGAAGATGAAAGAAAGAGAGGGAGCCTGCTACCCTGAGAACTTCATAGACTATCGTACCAACCTTGAACTGCCTAACTCCATGTATATTTCACATTAGAAAACAAGCCTTGTTTAAGCCATTGTATACTTTCTACTACATGCATCCAAACATAATCCTGACTGATATACCAAATTGTGCTGATTCTTTTTAACTCTTTCCATTCTATCCATGTCTCTACATCTCCACTACCACTCCCTTAGTTCAAGCCACCAACACTGCTGATTTCAGCTACTGAAACAGCGTATTAACCAGTCACCCTGCTTCTAGTCTTCCTCCAACCTAACCCATTGTCCATTTCTGATGGGCAATCTGGGAGTATGTATCAACAGTGTTAAAAATGTGCACATTCTTCAAACTAGTAATTACACTTCTAAGAGTTCATACTGAGAAAAATAATAAGATGTGTATGTACAAATAATAATGTTCACAGAGGTCAGTGACAGCAATATTTATAATGGTTTACAAATGGAAACAATCTAGATGCCCAACAAGAGGGGATTACAGACAAATGGTGCATCTATTCAAGTAAAAATTAACCTGTTATTAAAAATTTCGATGTAGAATATTTCAATATATAAAATGTTCACTTTATTTATTCAAAATGGATTATAAAACAGTATGTACTCTGTCTCAATTTGTTTTTTTAATTACATAAATGTGTACAGAATACTCTTTTGCTTTTACTTTGTATCTATACCAAGAAAGCTAACATTTTAATTAATTCAGATATCACATTAGCATTTATCGAACACCAATAATAATAGTTATTTTAGGTATTATCATTTTAATATTTATTTATGCTTATATTTTTAAAGATACAACAATTAACAAATTGCTTTGAAAAACATAAAATACAACAAATATTCTCAATAAGTCTTGCAAATCCGATCATGCTCATTTCCTAATTTAAACTTCTCAACAGCCATTGCCTCCTCTGGGAAATCTCTCATTCCTCCCAAGTCTGGATGCCTCCTGCTTCTGGAATACCCCATCTCCCCCTGCACTAACACTTTTTCCACGACACTCACTGTAAATTGCCTTTCTTAACTATATCTTCCACTAAAACCATGGGCCCACTGAGAGCACAATGTCATCATTTCTCTAGGGCTTGGCATCTATGTGGTGTTCTGTTGATGGGAAATAAGTGATGAAGGTGCTGTGAATTCAACCATATCCATACCCCTCTTCACCATCCAAGAGATGCAGAACAACTCCTGTCTTTGGAATATAAATGAATGTCTCCAATACCTAAGATCGTCAGTAAGTACAATGCCTAAACCATTCCTTATCACTTGGTCAGGCTGCAAGGACCTATATACAAACTCTCTGCAAGGAAAGTTTAAGCCTCTGAAGGAATAATCTCATGCAGTAAGGAATGACTTCACACAAGTCTACTTGAAAATAAGCTGATGTTTACCCAGAGGGCATAATAATTTAAAATAATTTTCAAAAGTGGGAGAATTATACATCCACTCAGTTTTCATCAGGTGCCTACTATGTGCCAAGAAATTGATTCAACTCAACTGGCATATTTTCCTTGAAGATATTTGCCTCTTTGAAAACTGGTACAGAGATCAAGCAGTTATGTCACTGACTGTCCCAATGCAACACGTGTTTCTTTGGCAGGAATTACCTCAGACACGATTGGTAAGTAGGGGAATGATGTCAGTCTAAGAAGTAAGCTGTGTTGATTCTTATGTGATTTTTCCTAGTTTGTTGATATTTTGAAGCAATCATAGTAAAGTGCTCTCACAAGGAAAGAGAAACAGTGATGTATGAAGACCTCAGAACAAAAGCTGAAAAAGCAAGTACCTCCTTTTAATGTTAGTAGTAACTAATTCTGGCTTCAAGAACCACTATGCTTTCTACTACATTAACCTGCCTGGAGAAGCTGCAAGTTACAGGCAAAGCAACTGCAAAGGCAGTATGATGGGTGATCACTTCATAAGGTATGTAAACATCTAATCACTCTCTTGTACACCTGACACTACAATAATATATTGCATGCCAACTATAGTTGAAAAATAATTGTTAAAAAAAGACCTATAGGAATAAATGAAGAGAGCTACACCCTGGGCCAGATTTAATTTTGATGACAATGGTCTCTATTAGATGCAAATGCCCTCTGCCCACTACAGAGAGAGGAAGGACTCACAAGCCTGACCTGAGGCCTAAGGGATGATCTGACCTGTTAAGAGCAAACACCAGTCAGGTGGAGATTTAACGAAACTGTATTTTTATTAGATTTCTGTTTGGTTTTGATTCTGGTTACAAAGTCCCACACATTTTCAGCTTCAATCCTTTTTTTGCATAGCCCTGTTATTTTTTAGTGTGTGATTCTGCAAAACACAAAGTGTGTATGTATACACAGCGCTATGGCAAAAATGCCTATGACATCACAATAGCAGAGGAGGTTTTTAACTAAAGTAAATTTCTTTCAACAAAACTAAAATTATCCTATTATTATTGTTATTTATTTTATTTGGAATAAAATGAAAGCAGTACTAATATTACATGTACATATATATTATATATATACACACAAACACAAACATACAACAATCACACACATATACATTAAATAAATACCGATGCATGTATCAATCCCAAAAAAGACATATGGCATATTTATCCTTTTAAGATAGAACTAAGTAAGTATAAATAAATGAAAGCTGACAAACAGAAAGAACTATCATTGTCAAGTCCATCTCTATAAATTGGCCACTGCTGACTTTTTCTCTAGACATACAGCATTCCCTTCGAACATTTTTGCCAAGTGCAGACCTACTCCACAATGTCAGCTACCACAAGGGAGGGGGTGTAAAATACCACCAATAGCCACATGGAAAGCTACATGGCTGAAGCTTGGATGCATTCGATCCTTCTAGTGAGTAACAGTGTGGTTCTCTGCAAAGGGTCTCACTCACTTCCTTCCAAAGGGAATTTGACAGCCACCCCTACACATGGTGTTAACACCACTAAGAGACCATGAGCCCAGGAAGGAAAGAGAACAGAGAGTAACACCACAAGGATAACAAAGGTCGCCCAATGTACTTTACAAATACTTAATTCAGTCTTCTGTTCACTGATTCAGTCAACAAGTGCCTGAATGTGCAAGGAGCTAGGGGCACAGAGATGAACAAGACAAGAGAACTGGGTTTCTTATTCCACTGACTAGGTTTTCCTGACACCCAAACATCTTGACAAGTGATTGACTAGAATCCTGGGGTTGCAAACTCTAGTGCTTCCTGGAGCAAGAGAAGTAACGTAAGAGTGAGGAAGAAGCACAGGGACAGTGATGAACTAGAGATCACATGCTCCATCTAAAGGTACTCAAATCCATCTTCTTTATTTACTTTTCAGGTAAAATAAAGCAAAATACATAGACAGCCAAGACCTGGCTCACAGACTACCACTTCATGTGCCTATGTTTAGCAGAATGTAGACCAGAGCGCCTGGATAAGGAATTTCATTTTCTATCCAGACTGATACTTGACTCTAAGAAGGTTAACCAACACTTAAGATCACTTTTCTAATACACCAAATGATGAGAACTCTGCTATAGGAAAAATGAGATAGAACAGTCTATCAACATCAAAAAATTTGGAAACTGAGTTTGATTCTCTATTTCCTCATTATGACTGAAGAGAGCCATTACATAAACAAAGTTTTTGTTTTCTGGCCTACAATCTCCTATTCGGGGAAGGTTTACGCTTTACAATTTAATTGTCTGAAATATCAAAGAGAAGATGAAGAATCTCTCTAATCCAAGTAGAATCTTCACCAGAAAGGGTCAAGAACAGTGTCAGTAGATATACAGGTGAACTATGTCAATTACAAATGTATAGTTCTTAGCCCACTCAAAATGTGTTTTCTTGATCAGAGGTTAAAAGAAGCCATTTTAGAAACACTTAAATTTATGTTTAATTAATGTAATACCAATGTTGAGAAGTAAATACATTTTCTTCTTCTTTTTCTTTCAAGGTCAATCAATGTACTGAATATTCCATGTGTTATCCTTAAATCAACACCCTATTTTTTACACACACAACAATTTTGCAGTTAGAGTTATACATGCCAATGTACAATTAGCACTTCTTAATTGTTTTTTAAAGCTAAATTTGGACAACAATTTAAATTCCTCAATATATGTTATGCATCATAGGCTATAAAAATGTTGACATTGGTTATATTCTCATAATTCAATTTAGCCCTTTAAGTAATGACTATGCAAATAACCAGCCACGGGAAAATTACTTTACATCTACCACAATTACCTACTATCGCAGAAGTAATTACTGTTATTGTCCTGTTTATTGAACTTCAATAAGAACTCTTGAGGTGCTAGGATAGTTCCAAGGCCAGTGTGAAAACTCCCCTTTACCAGATTCATCTTGCAACTATAATCACCAATGTTAAGGAGAACGGTTTCAGATGAACATTAAACAAGAAATTATCCCCTGAAGGTTAATAAGTTCCAAACTTTAAATGGGCAAATATTGACAGCTCCTAAAATGTCCTCTTAACACCTTCATGATGCAACTTTTCACCCCAGCATGGTCAGCAGCTCTAAGATGACCCGATAACAATGGCTAGAAACATCCACACTCCCAACACGGTGAGTTTTGCCCCTGAACAATATCTATTTTTGGCCAATGCCCTAATAGAGCTAGTTATTCTTTGAAAAGCTCAACCAAACCTCCCATTTTACTGTGCTTCAGCTTTTGGTTTCAGAAATTGCTCTGCCATCTTGAAACATACCAAAGTATTTCTTGGGTGACCCACTGGCCAAAATCTGACAGAGTTCTTCATCAGGTTTCTACCCAACTTTGTCTTCCTGATTAGCAACAGGGATGAGGAAGGCAGTAGGGTAGAGAAGCAGTCAACTTGCATCACTTTTTCGTGAGTGCTAAGATCATCCATCCATCCCACCTGAGCCCGCTCACTGGTGGCCCATGACTGGGCCTCACCAAGTCCGGAATCATCGAAAAGACTCTGGTGGCACAGGAAGCCAAGGTGCCAACTTGAGTGTTCTCCATTCTTCTCACTGCCCAGGCAGCAAATCCACCATTTTGAAAAAGCTCAGCAGTCCAGAGGGCCCAGAGAAAAATGTTCATGGCAGATGAATCAACCCTAGATTCTCTTGTTGGTGAATCACCCCTGAGTCCCTTACCTATAAGGCTACCCACCCTTTTGAAATTTTACCAACAATTTTTTCCAAAAGCCTTGAGACTAGTGTTAATGTATTTACATTCAGGGAGTAAAGGTCCAGGCTGACTGCTGTTACTGGTTTCTCGGAGGATGGGCAGGCCTTCTGGCTGAGGATGACTGGTCTCTTAGATGCCTCATCCTGAACCTTCTCTTGGGGGCCAACACCTCTTTGGAGGCATTCTCCCCAGGGAGTGAAGGTTGTTTCTTGTTTCGTCCACTTGTAGGGAATCCAAAAGCACTAAGTTGTGTCCAGAGCTAGCTAAAACGTAGCTCCCGGAAGGCCGTGACTATTTCTCTGTTTCAAAGATGCCAGACTAATGTAAACCTTGACCAATTCTGAGAGGCTTTCAAGATATCCGATGCGGGCCGCTCACTACCTGTGTGTACCTGGAAGCAGGTATCCACTGAAGGTGACAGTGTGTTGGGAGCAAGGCCCACATCCCATGTCCTCTAGCAACGTGTTACCACCCACCTCTGACTTCCATGTTCTCTTCCTTCCACCAGGGGCCATCTGCAGCGCCCCCTTTCGCCCCCAGTGAGCATGACACCCCAAGGACCACCCCCTACCACGCAACCGGTAGGGTTTCCGAGCCGGGGTCTGGGGCAGCAGGTGGGGGGAGGGGGCGGTGGCCTGGTGGCCTAGTGGCCCCGGAGAGCGGTTTGACGGATGTCTCTCAACCCCCCACTATGCCGCCCCCTTCGCAACCCCCCAGAGGACCCTGCCTCGCCCGGGCTGGGCTCCGCTCCCATCGCCCGCCACTCCTCTCCCGCGCCTCCGGGCCACGCACCTCCCGCCCCGCACCCTCGCCGACCGCTGCGCGGCCCCCAGCATTCCTGGCACGTCCGGCGCCGACTTTTACCTGTACTTTCTGCACTCAAGGCGGCTCGTCGGGCGAGAAACACCTCCCCGGGACCGCTACCTCCCCCGCCCCGGCTCCGCCCGGCTTCCTCCTTCCCCTCCAAGGCCGCAAAGTAGATGGAGTAAGAGAGAGTGTGTGCGAGAGAAAGAGAAAGAGGGAGCGGGCGCGGGCGCCGCGGGAGGGCGGGCGGGAGGGAGGCGCGCCCGGCCCCCGCCGCCCTCCGGCCGCCGCCGCTGCCGCCACGGGCTCGGCAACTCCGGCTCGCGCCCGGCCCCGGCCCGGCCCGGTCCCCGCCGCCCGGCTGCCGCCCGCCGCCCGCCGCCCGCGGGCTGGGGCCGGCCCGAGCCCACGCGTCCCCGTACCTCGTAAAGGTCCCCAGAAGCCATGCCAGGCTGCGGAACTTGGCTCGCCGGGTGTGCGCGTCTGCTCGCTCGCGCCCTCCGTGCGTGTGCTCGAGGGGGCCAGGGTGCGCGTGTGTGTGCGCGCGTGTGTGTGAGTGTGTGTGTGGTGTGTTGAGTAAACTGTGTTTTTGCAGAATGACAGGCTTGGGGGCTGCCTATGCGCAGAATCAGAGCGGGCGGCGGCGGAGCTGGCGTAACCGGCAGCGGCGGCGGTGGCGGCGGCGGCGGCGGCACTAGCGCGGGCAGCAGCGACGGCCGCGCAGCGCGCCCGGATGGCACCGACGCGGCCCGAGCGCCGCGGCCCCCGCGACCCGGCGGCGGTGGCTGCAGCGGGCAACGGCTCGCCCCGGCGCCGCCTGCAGGAAGCCGCCCCGCGCCCGCCGCCGGCCCGGACGCCGCTGCCACTGGGCGAGTCCCCGCCCCCCGGGAGCCCGGCCCGGCCCCCGGGGCGGGGGGGGCGGGGGCGACTGCCCGGCCGCGCCCCGGGGGACCGGTCCGGGAGTAGGGGAGATCTTGGGTCTGTCCCGCCGTCCCCGGCCCGCTCTGGAGGTGGCTGGCGGGGTCCCGGGGGGTAGCGGGCCAGGTGTCCGCGGGGCGCACCCGGGCCCAGGCTACGAAGGGGCGGCCCGGGAGACAGGTAGAGGGCTACGGTGGCACTTCGCAGGGAAGGGACCCCAGCTGGGCTCAACGGGTCTCAGGTTCTCACCTCTTCCCCCCACCCCAGTGATGGAGTGGGCGCCGCGCTAAGAGACCTGGCTCCTCCGGGCTGCACGGCCCCACCCTGGCTGCAGAACCCCTCCCAGGCTGGTTTGTTAGATGTGGAAGCCCCAGGAAGTAGGAAAGAAGTAGCCCATCCAGAGGCTTCAGGGAGGACCAGGACAGCACCTCATAAACCCTAGAAAGTCTTTAGAGCCAGGGTTGGCCTTCCCTCAACAACCCCACACCTCAAAATTCATTCACTCATCCATTATTGAACAAACATTTACCAAAGTCTACCCAAACTGCACAGTGTTCCTGGAAAGACACAACTGGGATCCTGCCCACAAGAGACTTTGATTCCAAAAGGAGAGACTAGCCACAGCACATGAGGAATCAGTCGTTCAACAAAAAGGAGTTCCTAATACGTGCCAGCTCCAGAGCTGCAGGGACTGGAAAAGCCCCCTAAAATCCAAACTTCTTCAGTCACCTCTTTCTCCTAATATGGATTTCTGGTCACCCTTCTGTTTAAAGGCTTCTCTCCATAAAATATATAGTTAACTCAGAATCTGGGAAGGCAAGATCTTCTGAAATGGGAAGAAAGTTCTTCCACAACCAGACCAAAAAATGACCAATTGGTGACTTTCTCCAGAGATGCTATGGATGTTAATTACATCATTCCTCCATCATTTCCTATTTGTGATACTTTGGACAAGTCATTTTAGCCTTGATTTCTGAGCCTTGATTTCCTCGTCTCTAAACTGGAGGTGGTGATAAACACCTAAGATGCTGTGAGAATTAAATAGAGGACCTATGTATATATGAAGTGAACCATACCAGCAGATCTCAATATAAAGGTTATTTATGTCTGCATTTGGACCCTGAACTGCCCTTGTGGAGAGCAAGAAGGCAAATGGGAATGTATGGCAAAGGGGAAAGGCTTAATTCTATCCAGAGGCTGTCAAGCTTTTAAAAGTCACCAAATTTTTCAATTCAAAAAATCCACAAAATCTGAACCACAAAGTTTTCACGTCTGGCACATTCTAGGGTACAGGAGTTTCCATGTGCTGTTCCCTCTGTCTAGAATGTCTTTGTGCATTGAATCCATCTGGAAAACCTTTCCTCTTCTGGCAGGGACTTGTTTATCTTTGTATCATAGCCCGCTATCACGATTCCTGCCAGAGAGTAGGTACACAAGGAATGTTTGTCTGACTATTCCAACACAACAAATGTTATAGTGCTTTCTAGTTTAAAATCCCATATCAAAATGGTGAGGGTGGGGGGAAAGGTGAGAATGTAGAAAGTAATAAATAAAAAAGTGTATTTGGTTTAGAAACTGTGGAAATTGTTATAGCAGTTCTATTTTCATACTATTTTCCCAAGGGTCATGGTTTTAAATAATAACATTAATAATAAGCAGTTCTCTATCTGTACGTTGCAAAACAAATTTTAATGATCCTTAATTTGTACTTGGGAATAAATGCACCACCATAGCATGAGGATGTAATTTGGGAGTAGAAGACAAGACAGAAACTGGGTTTGCAAATAATATGCTCAGCCAAATTTGAATATATAATCAGTAGTTTTACAAAAACACCAAAAGCTTGACTTGGGCTGGCCAAATACTCCCTGGGAATGTGAGCACAGTTCGGAAAACTCTAGTCTAGACAACAATTGTTTACAGAGTTCACAGAAGGGAATATTCATTGTGGATTGGCAGGCTAAGGAAGCATTTTATGGAGGAGTGGGATTGAAATGGCTCTTCAAGCCTCGCAGAAAAGCAGTCTTTTAATTTGAGGAAAGAGGGAAGGGTAGGCAGTGCTGCAGTGGATGGGGTGTGACAAGACTGGGAGATTGATTTGTGGAAATCACAGATCATTGGATGGCAAATGCAGGTCAGGTCAGGAAGAGTTGTAAATGCAATGCCGAGTTTGCGATTTAGCACATCAGCAGTGGAAAACTGAAGACTTTTGAATCCATCAAAAGCATGCGACAATCAAAAGTGTGCATTAGAAAACAAATTCTAGAAAAGGTGAGGTTACAGGTAAGGAGACCAACTGCATTGGTCTGTCTACAGAGGTGGCAGTAGAAATGAAGAAGAAAAACTGGATTTGCAAGATGTCCAGAAGGGAGAACCTGCTGGCCCACCAACTTTCATTATAGTTACTCCACCCACTTCCATAAAGCATTTGATCCAAATCAACAGGACTCGATGACTAACAGGATGTCTGTGTGTATGCTGAGAATTGGGGGAAGGGGTGAGCAACTAAGGAAAGAAAGAATCCAGAAATGACTAAGGTTTTATACTAAATGACTGAGCTACCCATCCTTCATAATGCTGTTTTAATTTGCTTGCCCCCAGACTGTCACTGGCTTCCAGAAAAGCCAGGTGCTCCCTGAAGGAAGAAGGGCAGGGTCTTCGCCCTCTGTGGGAAGGTCAGCCCAATCAATGGACAGTTCTCCAGGTTCTGCTGATGACATAGAACCACTGTTGCTCATAGAGAATGGAAGATACCTACCAATCTTCCACAAACTGGAACAGACTCTGCATACAGTCATAACTCAAGGGCAAACAGTAGGTACTCAACTCAAAGTAATTTAAAACAGAGAATTTATTGACTCACAGAGATTAGAAAGGATGGAATTGCTCTCAGGTTTAGCTGGATTTAAGATCTCAAAGGATATAAAATGATCTCTCACTCTTTGCCTCTTTCTGCAAGATCAGCTGCCTCCATGCAGCTGAAAATATGGCACCTAGCAGCACACATCATCCAGCTTAGAGACCTCAGATAGTATTTCTAAATTCCAGGGACAGGCTCTTCTTGGCTGATGTAGCCCATATGCACTGGTTTTGACCCAATTGCTATAGTCAGTTACTGATAGTACACTGTGATTGTCTAGCTTGTCAGATGCCCGCCTATGGGGCAGGAAGAGTGCAATGACTGGCAGCTTTACCAGAATTATATGATTGCAAGTGGGGGTGAACAAAGGCCAGAGGAATGAGGGAATTGATATTTGTAAGATAAGTGTCCACTATATGCCTGAACAAGCCTGGGCCAGATAAGGAACTTAGAAGCAAAGGTGGTGGCTGCCTAGAACATACCCTTGCAATGGAGCAAGAGCAGCCAGTTTAATATCCAAGGAAAGATTTTATACTCTGCCCTGACAGTGGCATTTGAATGTGACAATATTCTCCTTCTAGTATTACTTGAGACATGATCTTGACCTCCTGTATAATGTGGTGGTTGAATATATAGGCTCTAGACTCAGATTGCCTGAGCTAAATCTTGCATTATCATTACTGGGCTCTTGACCTAACCTCTCTGTCCATCCATTTCCAAATGTACTTTTTTTTTTTCTGCACACTAAATTATCCCCAAAACCTACTGACTAAAAACAAAAGATATTTCTTATCTCACAATTTCTGTAGGTTAGGGAACCAGGAGCAGCTGAGCTGCATGGTTCCAGCTTACAGTTTTTTAGGAGATTGTAGCAAAAATGTTGGCTAGGACTTCATTATTTGAAGACTTGACTGAGACTAGAGGAGCTACCTCCAAAATGGCACCCACACATGGCTGTTAGCAAGAGGCTTCAGCCGCCAACCGTGTGAGCCTTCTCATAGGGTTAATTGAGTGTCCTCTTGTCATTCTCATCTAGTCCCCCAAATCCAACTATAGCAAACTGTCAAGGCTTCAGCTCTTCAGCATGGAGCAACTAATTAATCTGATGTTTTTTTTTTCTTATACATGATGTCAAGACTATTTTTTATTATTTCATTTATTTTTTATTAAATTTGATTTTTTGTTTTATTTCTTTTTAAATTTTAATAGTATTTTTTTACCGTTTATCCCCCTTATAATCTGATGTCTTAGTCCATGCTAAGAAGGCTATCTGATATAGAGGTGATCTGCTGCATGTCAGACTAAATGACTGGGAATGTCATCTGACCCACACCCCTCACTTTAAAAAAGAGAAAGCTAAAACCCAGATTGGGTAATGCAAGGGGGAGCAAGAAAGAAGTCACAGTGCCTTTGTGACCTAAATGCCTCTAAGCTTGGAAGCCAAACACTGTCACTTCTACCATATTCCATTCTTCTGAACTGAGTCACTAAGCCTACACCACACTCAAAGGGAGCTAACTTAATTCCCACCCTTCAAAAGGAGGGCCATCAAAGAAACTGTGGACACATCTTAAAACCACCAACACCACATTTGTATATGGAGCTGGTAGATGACCCATAGAGTTGTTCTGAGAATTAGATAGGATAATCCATTCAAGGCACCTGCCACTAATAGGGGCTGAATAATGGTATCTATTACAATTACTATTACAACTACTATTACCAGTTTTAAACTTGGTTGGTGTTACTAATATTACCCTGGAATATGCAAGATTAATATTGAAAGGCATTAAATCAAATAAAAGCTTCAAAATGAATACTGTTCTCAAGCCACATAGACACTTTTATTACTAATTAACTTTCTTCTAGCATTTATTTTTAAATACTTCACAGTGACAATAGTAATAACAATAGAAGTAAAATTGTACTTATTCAGTGTCTATAATGTGCTAAGTATTATTCTCACTGAACAAATAATGCCCAGCTTTCATGAAGTTTACAGTACAGTGGAGAAGACAGAGAATAAAACAAGAAAACAAAATACATATAATATTATTTCCGGTATTGATAAGAACTACAAAAAAATCAACTTGGTAAAAAGACACAGTACCTATGCCTGGGCCAGTTTCTGGTTAGATAAGGTGTGTAGGCAAGATGTCACTAAGGTGTGATATTTGAGCTGAAACCTAAATAAAGTGATGGAGAACACAAATTAAATGAGAGAGCAGAGAATGTCAAAGAAAATAGCAAGGGTAAGGCCCTGAAGCTGAAGAAGCTTGGTATGTTCAAGGTCCGGCATTGAAGCAGGTGGGCTGGAGCTGAGCATGAGAGCACATGGATAGCGGTAAGTTGAGAGCTAAGCAAATACCAGGTATTTGTAGAGACCTGGAGTCTGGGCAAAGAATTGGAACTTTAAGTAATATGAGAGGTCATTAGAGGAACATCGAACAAAGGAATGAGATGATTGGATCATATGGCAACTGGGTAGAGAATGGACTGAAGAGGGACAAGAGGGATACTGAACACCATTACAGAATCCAGGTGTAAGACCCTAGTGATGTAGACTAAGGAGGAAGGTGTCAAGACAAAGAAGAGTGGTTGGATTGGGGGTATATGGTAGGATATGTGGAATATGATGAAAGTAGAAGAATCCTAAAGTTTTGGTCTTAATGTCTGGATGAATGAAGGTGCCATTTAGTCATGTGGGAAAAATGGGGCCAAGAGGGGAAAGTGTATTTTGTAGGTGGTATTAGGGCTGGGTGAAGGGAAATCAATAGTTCAGTTTTAGGACATGCTAATTTTGTAATTAAGTATATTTTATTGATTATGCTATTACAGTTGTCCCATTTTTTCCCCTTTGCCCTCCTCTACCTGGGACCCCCATTCCCTCTAGCAATCCCCCCTTAGTTCATGTCCATGGTTGTACGTATAAGTTATTTGGCTTCTCCATTTCCTATATTATTCTTAACTTCCCCCTGTCTATTTTGTACCTACCAATTATGTTTCTTATTCCCTGTACCTCTTCCCCCATTCTCTCCCTCCCCACTGATAACCCTCCCTGTGATCTCCATTTCTGTGATTCTGTTCCTGTTCTAGTTGTTTGCTTAGTTTGTTTTTGTTTGGTTTTTTTTCAGGTTAAGTTGTGAATAGTTGTGAATTTGTTGTCATTTTACTGTTCATAGTTTTGATCTTCTTGTTCTTAGATAAACCCCTTTAACATTTCATATAATAAGGGCTTGGTAATGGTGAACTCCTTTAACTTGATCTTATCTGGAAAGTATTTTATCTGCCCTTCCACTCTAAATGATAGTTTTAATAGCTAGAGTAGTCTTGGATGTATTTTGCTTTTTATCACTTTGAATACTTCTTTCCAGTCCCTTTTTGCCTGCAAAGTTTCTTTTGAGAAATTATGTGAACTCCTTTGGACATCTTAATTTTGAGATGTGTATTAGACTGTCAAGTAAAGATGAGGGTATATTTGATATGTAAGTTAGGAACTCAAACTGGATATATAGTGGAAAATTTCAGCATATTAATGGTAAGGAAACGGACTAGTTATGATGGCCAATGGAGTGGGCACAGACCTGAAAGGGAAGAGGGCTCAGAGCAGAGCCCTAAGTGGGTTGAGCTTTTAAAGGTCAAGAAGAGGGTAGGAGCCATCGGATGAGTCTGAGAAGGGGTGATTGAGAGATACATTGACCGGTTGCCTCTTTCACATCCCCCAACCACCCAGGTATGTGCCCTGATAGAGAATGGAACTGGTGACCTTTTAGTCCACAGGCCAGCGCTCAATCCACTGAGCCACATTAGCCAGGGCTGAGGAGGGGTGATTGAAATAGAAGGGAACCATGAGGATGTTGTTCCAAATAAGAGAGGACTGATCATTAAATGTCAGTGGGTGGTTGGATAAGAAAACTGACTGCTCATGCGATTTAGTAAGGAGGAGCTCTTTGACAGGACGCGTTTCAGTGGAGCAGTAAAGTTGGAAGCTAGACTGAAGGACATCAAAGGGAGTTTGGGCAGAGAGGAAGTGCAGATGCTAAGCGCAGGTGACTCTCGTTAAAGGCCTTTTGCTATAAAGAGCAGAGAAATGGGTCAGTAGGTGGAGGGGGTGTTGGATGCAGGAAGGGTTTTTAAAAATAGATGATATGACAGCATGTCTATACAATGATAAGAACAACACAATAAAGAGGAGGAAATGGCTTCGCGGTACAGAGAAGAGAGAATTACAGAAACAGAGTCTTTGAAAAGGCCAAGGGGGAGGGGATACAGGAGGTCAAATTGGAAGGGTTGGACTTAGGAGCACAGAGTCTACCTGTACTGGGTTTAATAGTGTATCCCTAAAATTCATGTCAACCTGGAGCCCCAGAATGTGACCTTATTTGCAGATGTGATCAGTTAAGATGACATCACAGATTTTTAAGGTTGTCCCTAGTACAAAAACTAGTGTCCTCATAAGAAGAGAAAATAGAGACAGGCACAAAGGAAGAATGCCATGTGCTGATGGAAACAGAGATTGACGCAATGTGTCTACAGCCCAAGGAATGTCAAGGACTATCAGCAGCCCGCAGGAGCTAGGAAGGGAGAATTTCCCACAGACATTGGAGGAAGTGTGGCCCTGCCAACAACTTTATTCCAGACTTCCAGCCTCCAGAACTGAGAGAATACATTTTTGTCATTTTAAGCCACCAAATTTATGGTAAATTGTTGTGGCAGACACAGAAAACTAATATACCATCCATTTGATGAAGAAGGAAGGCCAAGTACATGGCTGCAGATGAAGTCACTGGCAGGTTGCAACTCTCTTCTATTATTTCTATATTCTCTGTGAAATAAGCCATGGAATCAGCAGATGAAAGTGAGGAGAAAAGAAAGGTGTCAGATAGGGAAATGTAATTTGCCTGAAACAATACTGGTTTAGTCTGTTCCCCAAACAGTTGTCCCTCAAATCAATTAATAGCAGCCCCTTTCACTTCCAAGAATATTTAGATTTGGACAATAAATGTATGATTTTTCTAGCTTAGATGTTTGAAGACAGATTTAAAATAAGAAAAGTCAATTCAGAGAGAAGAGTGGATTGACTAGAAAAATATAATGGCATTGCTGGGAGGTATCGAAGGCCCACTGGAAATCTGTGGTCATAATTTAATCAGACCAGTCTGACCAGTGAACATGACTGTGATTTATCCAATCACATTCAGTTGTTCAGGGAACAAGCTGGGCATTGGGTTTAGCCCAGGGCGAGATTTGCTGTGTGAGTTCAATGGAAGAGGGGAGGGAGGGTTAGGAGTATATGTAAGGAAGTGACTATGATAGGGTGATGGGTGCCCGATATAAGCTAGACAGGGAGAGGCATGATGACATGGGAACTGGGGTAGAGGTAATACAAACAAAACTGTTGGTCAATGAATTGGAGCAAAGACTGTTAGTAAGGACTCTTGAAATGATACAATCAGTAATGGAGGCTCCCACTCAGGAGCAACCACCTTGGGCTACATGCTTTCTACACGAAACCATCTTTTCTTTCCTTCCACTATCTCTTGCTCCTCCTCCTCACACTGTAAGGACCTGCTGTTGTCCCAGCAGGATGAAGGCAGGATCAATGTTCAGAACCTTGAAGATATTAAGAATAGAGAGTGAATTTGGGGTGAAGATTGAGGGATGGAAAAGAAACACAGATATTGGGAGTGGGAGAGAGGCTGAGAAGAACAGGAGGGCACAAAAGGAAGGACTTCCTGGAAACCCAACAGAAATTCTTTGAATGACCTCAATGGAAGGAAAAGTAACATGTTGAGCTGTTTGTGGGCTCCTGCGATTCTTAATGGAGTGAACCTGCCATTCCTTCTCGGCATTGTAGATGAACTCCACAATTATATGCATGTTGTAGCATTTTATCATTTCAACAAGGTAAGAACAATTGGCCTCACTTTATAGCTGTAAGAATAAAAGGTCATGACCCCCTAGCATATGCTTTAGAAGTGGCAGGTAGAGCTTCTGTTACCTTAAGTTGACCCAGACTCCCTCTGGTCTATGTGCTTGAGAAGTTATTTATTCTTTAATTTCATAGTTTTATTTTTTATTTTTAAATTTTTTAGTGTTGACACTATTACAGATAGTCCCCATTTTCCTGGCCATTGACAGCCTCCACTCATCCCCCACCCCACCCCTTTCCCTCTGGCCAGCAGCACATGAAAAAGTTATTTCTTGCAGAGACCACCAGAGGAGAAAGAAAACCCAAGTGTTTGGCCTTGAACTTTGACTAAGAATTGATCCTGTGACTTTGAAACCTTGGGGTAGGAGATAGATGGATTCTGGAAAGCAAATATCGGTTTTTAGGCAGGGGTGGGGGTGGTGTTGTAAGAAGAGGAACTTAAGTTTTTGGCTCAACACTCCTTTGTCTGAGACAATTTTTATTTCTACATAGAAAATCAATGTCATTACCATGAAACAGATGTGCCTATCAGTATGTTTTCAAGTAACTAAACACACTAAAATAAAGTCCTTCACTTTTTGATATCAGGCAGGACCCATTGATGCTCTTCAACATTACTAAGAACTGCAAAGAGCTTTGATTTATGTGGGGTATATCTGCTGATAGTCAGTGTACTTGAAAAGTTTTAAAACACAGGCATTCATACACATAAAGTAGCATACAAGCACATACTCCATTAGCTACCAGGGTGATAAAGTTATCTAGAGTCATGCAACTTCTAGAAAAGCCCTTTTTTAAACTGGTGAAAGAATGAGAGTGAAAAAGGCAAAAATATCTCAGCATTCTTAGGAAAATAGTTTGGACTGCGTGGATCTGAAATGGTTTTAGGAGACATGAACTTGTTTGGACCACTCTGATATTGCAATTCTACAGAACTATGTAAAAGGCTATCTTTGTTGGGCATAAAATTGCATCTTTGAAGATTATATGAGAATGTTTCTTTTCTAAGTAGACTTAGACTGCATTGTTCTTATATTTTGGGAGGTGAATGTTCATGTTCTCATTCATGAATTTTCCCCAAAGGAGCTGGTAATAGAGGCCCAGAGTTCCCTACACAGGACCTGAGCATCCTTCTTCACCACAAGCTTCTGGAGGAACCCTAAAAGGAACACAACTAATTGTTTTGGTGAAACCTACAGGATTTCTCCCCCTCTTCCTATTCCTCCTCCTCTGTCTTCTTTCATTTAATCTTTTTTTTTTTTCAATGAAAAATTCCACACCTATGCAAAAGTAGAGAGAATAATGCAGTGAGCCTGCATGTACTGTTACCCCACCACAAAACCCATCAATCCGAGGCCATTCCTATTTCATCTCTACCACCCCTTTCCCTCACCCCACACACTACAGATGATTTTGAAGCAAGTCTCAAGCACACCATTTCATCTGGAACATGTCAATATGGATGTCTATAATATAAGGGCTGGTCCCTTAAATGTAACCATAACACCACCATCACACAAATTAACATTAATTCCATGATATCATCAAATACACAGTTGATGTCCAAATTTCCCCGGTTGTCTAGTCAATACTTTTTGACAGTTGGTTTGTATAAGTCAGGATCAAAACATCCATACATTGTATTTGTTTTCAATGTCTTAAATTTTGGTTAACCTTTAGGTATCTCCCTTCTCCCACCCCCTTTCTTTTTTTTTTTTCTTGCAATTTATTTGCTACAGAAACTAGATCATTTGTCATCAGTGTCATTTAACATGTGCTTCTGTACCCAGTATTTTCTACGTACTGGTAACTAGATCTAGATTTGGGCTTGTTTAGGGGCAGAATACTTCAGAGCTGGTATGAGGTACACTCCCACCATAAGGCACATAACATCTGCTTATCTTTCTTTTTGTGATTTTGGTAGCCAATGATGACACTTGCCTAAATCCATTTCATGGGAGGTTGCAAAATGGTGACTGTCTTCCCTTCCTTATTTATCAGCTGGATACTTCTACAAAATCTTCCCTGTGTAACTCTTTGGCTGCCCTATGGTATATTTGTATTTAAAAAAAAAAAAAGCTGGGTAAATGCTTCATTCTTTCCTTTTATACATTTTCCAAATCATGAGTTGGTTCTCTAAGATCTCCAAAAGATTGTGAGGTATTTGCTTTAGTGTCATTATAAACTCATGAATGTTAACATATTTATATATTTCATCCCGTTACCATTGTTCCTCTTCTTACAGCTCAAAAGATTCTGCTGTGGCCAGCAGG
The DNA here is from genome assembly GCA_004027475.1 of Anoura caudifer. Lineage (NCBI taxonomy): Eukaryota > Metazoa > Chordata > Mammalia > Chiroptera > Phyllostomidae > Anoura > Anoura caudifer. The sequence continues at coordinate 91,226 of PVKU01006760.1, forward strand.
AGCCTCTTCTAGTTGGTTCATAAGTCTTTGAATGCATCCTTGCTTTCTAGTGTGAGAAGATGTTCAGACATCTTGACCATTTACTGCACCAGATCTGGTACCCACCGTTTCACCAATAATCCCTGGTTGTTTTGACTAAGAAATGGCATGAAGTTACCACAAAGTGAACACCAGATTGTGTCTGTAGGTTGGTCATTATTTCTAGGACTTTTCAATGGATGAAACTAGGAATGTTTTGTAAGTCTTTTAGTCCTTAGAGTATATCCCACAAGGAATGTCCAGTCACATTCCTTTGTTTTAAAGTCACTTGAAATAGCCTCTCTATACTTGGTAAGTCACCAACTCACTACACATTTGTTGATTTATTGATTTCAATCCTCACCTAAGCACATGTTTTATTGATTTTAGAGGGAGAGGAAGGGAGGGACAGAGAGAGAAACATAGACATGAGAAGCATCAATGTGAGAGAGAAACATTGATCAATTGCCTCCTGCATGCACCCCAGGTTTGTGTCTTGACTGGAAATCAAACCTGCAACTTTTTGATGTATGGGACAATGCTCCAATCACCTGATCCACGTGGCCAGGATCTCACAACACATTTAGATTCATTTGTTTTCATTTTTATTTTTATGGATTAATTTTTATTTTTATTTGATTTCTTAATTGTGTTAATATTTACATGGTTCCAAAGTTTAATCTATTAATGAGGCATATTTAGGGAAGTCTAGCTTCTACCATTTTTCTTTCACTCTGTTCCCTCCCTCCCCTTGTAGGTAACCATTTTATTTCATGGTTTACTATTAAATTATTAATATAAACATATAAGCACATAGCCCCATTTTTTAGGTAAATGTTAGTATACTATGTACACTTTTCTCTACCTTGCTTTTGTCACTAAACTTCATATCCTGGAAATAATTCTTTAGCATTATTTAGAATGATTCTTCTTATAGCTGCATAATATTCCATAATATGGCAGTATTATAATTTATTCATCCTGTGATGGGCAACCTTTTGCAGTTACAAATAGTACTGCAATGATTATTAGCTTTATGTCTTTTTGAATTTTTGCTAGCCTATAGCAGGATTTCAATTTTATGCTGAATAACTAGACTTCAGAAAATGTACTGATCATGACAATCTGTTGGCAGATACAGTGTCTGAAAATTAGCCCCACCCCTGTGGGCAGGGCACTAGCTTCATTTTTATTTCTAAGAGGAGTGGTCACTGAAGCTGTCAGTCATCATGGAGGGCAACAAATATGGAGATTACGGATGAATACTTGAGTAGGGAGGGAACCTGAGTCTCCATGAAACAGAAAGGCATTAGATGAAGCCATTGGAGAATAGTGGTGAATGAGTTGGACCTCACCCACAATTACCAGGTCTAGCAAGTGGCCCTGGCAGAGCCAGCTGGGGACTCAGGTGGAGAAACTGGGATCTGTGGTCTCAGAGAGCAATCCAGTAATTTGTTTAACTTTCTCTGTGTTCAATTTCTCTTCTTTTATCTCAAGGACTTTAGACATTTTACGAAATGTTACAGTGATATCTTAGTTGTGTTATAAGAAACTCAGAGACAAGCCTGTGTATATGATTGGAATGCAGTGATAAAGTAGAGAGTAGCTGTCCTTCCTTATCCCTTGTCCCCAAGGCTAAGAGAGTGGCGGCGGCAACAGCTCAAGAGAACATAGTGGCTCACAGTTCCAGAAAGTGGGTGAACACTAATCCTGATGGGACCCTGTGGCACAGAGAATGGTGCCATGGAACTAGGAGGTGGTCCAGATTTGGATCCTTATCAACCTGTTGAGTGGAGTCAGATTTCCTGAGGAAGAAAGGCCACAGAAATGGGGCATAGATGCATAGACACTTATTCTCTAGAGGTCTTTCCTTTTAAATGGAAAAGGACTGTTGTGTGTTGGCTGAGGAAATATGAATGACGTAACATTAAGTGATTAATAAGAAGGCTACAAAACAAGGAGTCCATTCTATTTCTCTAATTAATCATATACAAAATGGAAAATACTGATTTCTGATGTGTAAACAGACACATCAAAATGAAAGTGTTAGCAATGAAATCAGATGAGTGATGAAGTCATGGGTAATTTTTCTCATTTTTAAAATTTTTATATTGAATATGGGTTTATTGTGAGGTTAAAATGTTATATTGAAATAATAAAAATACCTAGGCCTAGCCCTAGCCCTAGCTGGGTTGCCCAGTTAGTTGGAGCATCACCCTGTGCACCAAAATGTTGTGAGTTTGATTCCTTGTCAGGGCACATACCTAGGTTGCAGTTCCGATCCAAGTCAGGACACAAATGGAAGGCAACCTATTAATGTTTCTCTCCCATGTCAGTGTTTCTCTCCCTCTCTCTCTCTCTGCTCCTTTCTCTCTCTCTAAAATCAATGAACCTATCCTCAGCAGAGGGTTAAAAAAATACCTGACCAAAAAATGGGTAAGGACATCCATAGGAAATATAGAAATGAACTTATGAAGAATATTCAAACACACTTGTAATAAAAGAAATCCAGTGTAAGACAACAGCAAGATGTCATTTTAATTAATCAATTGATGATTTTTAAAAATTATTCCAATATGTAGCATTGCTAAGGATGTAGAGAAAATGATTCATATGCAGTCTTGGTAGGAAGCTATATTAATGCTATCTTTTGTGGGAGGAAATTATATTTAGCAGTATTTATTATAGTTATTTATTATAATACTACATATCATTAAAATGTAAATACCCAAAAGGTTAATATTCTGCAGGTAATTAAAATCATAACCTTCAAGAATAGATAATGACATGGGGAAAAGCTAATTATACGTTGTTGAGTGGGAAAGACAGATTACAGGATGGTGTGTCTAGTATGATTACAGTTTTGTTCATAAAGTTGTGTGTGTGTGTGTGTGTGTGTGTGTGTGTTAAAATGTTAACAGTGGTAGCATATAGGAAATGTGGGCTTTCTTTCAGAGACATTGTTGAATTTTCTTAGTATTCTACAGTAACTATGTAATACACATACACATGAACAGACATTTTTAAAATCAGGACATTTCATTTTTTAGGAAATCTTATTTTAAAAGTAAAGCAAGGTTCTTGAGTGGAAGTTTACAGGGAAGCAATGGAAGGAAACTGGAATGGCCCATGTGGTGATGAGTTGGAGTTGGAGATATCAATATGAACTCATGTTTAACTTAATATAGATGCAAATAATTACAGATAGAAATGTTTATAGATATGTGTATATATACCAGTTAGTATATGCACATACACTTCCTTTCTTTGTCAGCTAAGAGGGCAGAGAAGTAAGGACACCTCAGTAGCACTGAACACACATAATGACCAGATCTTGGTTTCTAATACCATTTTCTAGTAAAAAGAACCAAGGCTCTTTAGAGAAATGGCTGATTCTAGGACTAAGGCAAAAAATATACAAAATGAGGCTGGGTTATCTTAGAGTACCAAAAAATAAGAAAGTGCTCAAAGTGAATGAATAAACCCACTGCGGTGGGGTTATGTCAAAGAAGACAACAGATAAAGCTCCCAATGGCCAAAGCTGCAACAATTTGAATAACAAAATAAATGAAGTAGTAATGGATTATATCCCAAGTATAGAATAAATGTTCATGAATCAATACAGATATAAATGGATAATTGAATGAGTGAATGAATTAATGAATGAATAAATAAATAAATAAATAAATAGTGAAAAAGAAATTAATTTCCTGTGCAGAAGAATTTCAAATAATTTATGTAGATACTCCACACTCTAGGAGGTGGAATCTAACCCACCACTCCTAATGAGTGTGAGCGGCACATAATGAGTTCCTTCAAAGAGCACATATGGAAAGGGGGAGAGGGCAGTAATTTTACAGTAGAGAAACCTAATAAACTCAACCTCAGCCAGGTGATTAAGGCCATGGTCAACAATGATAAGTCATGCTGATATATAAAAATATCACTTTATCCCTATGGTCTTCCTCTCAAAACCCCATAACCCCAGTCTAAACATGAGAAAATCATCAGATAAATACCAACTGAGGGACAATCTACCAAATATCTAACCAGCACTCCTCAAAAACTCATAAAAAACAAAGCAAGTCTGAGAAACTGCCACTGCCAAAAAGAGTCTAAGGTAGCATGATGACTAAATGTAAGGTGGTATCCTTGAGGGGATCCTGGAACAGAAAAGGGACATGAGGTAAAAATTAAGGTAATGCGAATAAAGCATGGCCCTTAGGTAATAATAATGTATTTGTATTGGTCACTAATTGTGACAAATGTACCATACTTCTGTAAAGTGTTAATAATAAGGGAAACTGAATGAAAATTACATGGGAACTCTCTGTACTGTCTTGGTAACTTTTCTGTAAATGGAGAAGCATTTTAAAATATAAAATTTATTTTAAAAAGCAAGTTTCTATAACAAAATATAATAAAAAGCATTTTCAGAAATTATCTCTAAAGGAGAGGTAGGAAACCATTAAAGGCAAGGTTTTTTTTCTGGAGAAAGTTATTATTTTATTGATTTCAATTAACACATAGCTAAAAATATACACTGTCTTTCTCTTCATAAATAGAAGTATGAAATAGTATATTTTTCTGAACATATAGATGTCTGTGAGGCTATACTTTCATTCTTCTTTATCACGAAGTAGGAGGGAAAACAGTGAATTTATCAAGACAAAGGCAGATGTAAACAAAAAGAAGCCTGGAAAGGGGGAAAACCTGCCTCTGAAAGTGAGTTAGTCCAAAATTCAGAAGAAAATTTTCAAAAGCTGGTTGGAATCTCAAAAAAGGACAAAAAAATAATAGGTTCCATAAATAATTATGAAAATGTCATGAGAAAAGATAGATGTAAATAGGCAAAAGAGATAAAAATGGAGGATGAGTGACAGAAAACTGTTGTAGCAGAATTAAAATCAACTTTAAGACATAAAAAATGACAGTATGTGATGCGGACAGCTAATTTAAGAATACCTCCCAGAATCAAAATAAAAGGACAAAGAGATTAAGAGGAAGAAATAAAATACAATAATCATGGAAGATGGAGGATGGAGAACAAAGATATGATTTTTATAAAGTATAACTGAACATTGTTCTGGCCAAGATGGAGGCATAGATAGACACACTTCAATTCCTTGCACAACTGAAAGAAGGATAACAACCAATTAAAAAAATAAAAGAGAACTGCCAGAAAATCAAACTGTACAGAAGTCCAACAACCATTCATCCAGACTGGTAAGAAGGGCGATGTCACAGCAGGAAAAAGTGGAGGTTGGCCAACCAGGTGCACAGGCAGCAGCGGCTAGAAGACCCCAGGTGCACAGGCAGCAGCTAACAGACCCCAGCCACAGGGTGGCAACGATGAAGACCCAGTGAGGCCATGCAAGGTGGCTGGCTGACTAGGTGGTCAAACATTTGCACGCAGATAATCCAGGCAAAGGGGAAGCTGCAGAAGGAACTAGAATCTGAGAGAGAGCAGAGCAAGAGCCATTGTTCCCTCTCAGACCCCACCCCCACATACAGCATCACTAATCAGCAACTGGGCTTCCCTGCCCAGGGGAACATCTAAGGCTCCACCCCTCACTACATAACAGCTGCAACCAGACCAAAAAAAAATGGCTCAAACCAGAGGACAAATCAAAGCCCCAGAGCCAATTTATCTAAGCGACCAAGAGATAGCCAACCTATCAGATGCACAGTTCAAAGCCCTGGTGATCAGGATGCTCACAGAATTGGCTGATTTTGCTCACAAATTAGATGAACAAATGCAGCCTACAATAAGTGAAATGAAGGAAAATGCACTGGGAACCAATAGTGATGGGAGGAAAACTGGGACTCAAGACAATGGAGTGGACCAGAAGGAAGGAAGAAAAAACAAACAAACAGAAAAGAAGGCAGAAACAAGAATTCAAAAAAATGAGGAGAGGCTTAGGAACCTCCAGGACACCTTTAAATGTACCAACATCTGAATTATAGCAGTACCAGAAGGGGAAGAAGAGCAACAAGTGGAAAAGTTATTTGAACAAATAATAAAGGAGAACTTCCCCAATCTGGCAAAGGAAACAGACTTCCAGGAAGTCCAGGAAGTTCAGAGAGTTCCAAAGAAGTTGGACCCAAGGAAGCACATACCACCACACATTATAATTATGTTAACCAAGATTAAAATGAAGGAGAGAATTCTAGAAGCAGCAAGGGATAAGGGGACAGTCACCTACAAAGGAGTTCCAATCAGACTGTCAGCTGATTTCTCAAAAGAGACCTTACAGGCAAGAACAGGCTAGAAAGAAGGATTCCAAGTCATGAAAGTCAAGGACCTACATCCAAGATTGCTCTATCCAGCGAAGCTTTCATTTAGAATGGAAGGAAAGATAAAGTGCTTCTCAGATAAGGTCAAGTTCAAGGAGTTCATCATCACCAAGTCCTTATTATATAAAATGTTAAAGGGACATACCTAAGAAAAATAAGATAAAAAACAGGACAATGAAAGGACAGCAAACTCACAGATATTAACAACCACACCTAAGACAAAAAGCAAACTAAGCAAACACTAGAACAGGAACAGAAACACAGAAATGGAGATCACCTAGAGGGTTAGCAACAGGGGAGTGGGAGGAGGAAAGAGGGGGAAAAGGTATAGAGAATAAGTAGCATAGATGGTAGGTAGAAAATAGACAGGGAGGGCAAGAATAGTGTGGGGAATGTAGAAGCTAAAGAACTTATGACACATGGACATGAATTAAAGGGGGGGGATGTGGGTGGGAGGGGGTGTGCAGGGTGGAGGGGAATGATGGGGAGAAATGGGAC